>AYEL01075430.1:0-56545 GCA_000484575.1 Olivierus martensii
AACCTTTCCAATGTGTGAAAGTAACCCAACCCATTTCATGTTAGGTAGAAGCTTAGAACTATGTTAGTAGAAAAATTAAGTACTATGTTATTCGAAACCTAGAACTGTGTTAGTAAGATATCTAGAAAGTATGAGAAGAGGGAACTTAAAATAAGTTAGTAATAGACTTACAACTATGTTAATACCTAAAACTAATAAGTTTTTTTTTTTTTTTTAATTTTTTAATTTCCCAGAGACTTCAAGAGAGCAAGAGAGACATGATCCAGACTCACCAGACCCAGTCCATTCAGCATTGAATTGAAGAGTGTCAGCATTATGTAGTATTTAGTTATTTATGACTTGTATTAATTAAATTTATTTATCCAACCATTCATTCATTAAAATTTGATCTTTTGTTCACGGGTGTACAGTTTTCATTTTTTTATTTTAGTTAATTTAAGCCATGGTCAAAGAATTTCTCATTTGAAAAACAAACAAGAATCATCTCTATTCCTTGCCTTGTTACTGCTGATTGTTGTACATTTGACTGAATGAATATGGTATTGCTAGATGTGAGAATATTTGAAGTTCAAAATATTTGCATAATGTCTTGAATTTCAAACTATAGCATACTCATAGTTATACTAAGTCATCCCCTAAGTTAACTACACTCATCCCCAAAGTTATGTCATTATTTGAAATGATATAAATCAAGATAAATTTTCCCATATATACAATGTTACCATGAAACGATTTGTTTTACACCAGAAATTTTTGCCAAAAAAAAAAAAAAAAAAAAAAAAAAAAAAAAAAAAAAAAAAAAAAAAAAAAAATTTTGCCAAAAAAAAAAAAAAACAAATATGTTTCTTCTGTACTTATGAAAGATTTATAAAAAATGACTTGAGCACCAGCCAGATTAGCCATTTTGCCAGACCAACAGAGATCATATAATAATTCATTGATACACCTCTAAATAAGTAATTATACCACTCCCATGTCTTTAAAATATGATAAATCACTTAAACATATATAACAAAATTTGTTTATTTGAAATGTGAGGCTCATTATAACTGAATTACTAAACTATCAGACTGTTTAGAATTAGATTATTAGTTATAGACATTATTCATTACATTTCAGAACGAAAAACACGCACACACTTAAAAATGATTTTGTACATATATTTGTTTATGCACACAATATTTCTCTTAATTTCTTCTTTTCTTGTTCTATTTTTGATATCCTGCAGTATAAAAAAAGGAAGATTATGTGAAATTTTAATAAGGTATCTATAAAATAATAATAATAAAAAGTAGAATTAACACACATTTCAATTCTAAAATAATTGCACCATTTTGTTTACATTTCTAAAATAACTAAACACTGTGTAGATTTACGATGTATTTTCTATTTAACAATTTCACTTTATCACATGCAATATTTTAAAATATTTGATATTTATAAAAATGATTTCTTTTTTTTTTTAAACAAATTATAATGCAAACAAAATATTTTATTTTTATTGCTTTTAATACAGACGATGGCAACACTATCTACAAAAATAAATAAAATACTGTACAATAAATTGACAAATTATAAGCCAGGATAATGACTGGTGAGTCTGACAGACTGGTGTTAACTGACTGCATTTCCCATTCCATATTTTGTCATAAAATTTTGTCTGCATGTGTTAGTTTTGGTCTTACTTTACTATTTTTAAGTAATTATTTCAATAATGCTTCTTTTTAGATTTAAAATAATAAAAAATTTTGTTTTAAAATTTCTCTAATAATTGTTAGTAGATATAAACTATAATAAAAAATCAAGATCAGTAAATAATATGAGGGAGAATATTTTGCAACTAAATATAATAATTATTTAGTTAACTTATAAAACTGTGCATTCAAACAAGAATCTAATTCAGGATCAAATATGCAATTATTTCTTTGTTTAATACTACAGTAAAAGCAAATATGGTAGTATATATACTATATTATACACACAATGGAATATATAATTCTGCAAAATTTAGATTTTTAATTTGATTCTACTTTTGATTTCGAAGTATGCTAAACATAATAAAGAAACAAATCCCAGACATTTAAAAAGTTTTCAGATATTGCATTTAAGATATATCATTGATATTTAATATCATATTTCATATATTTTTAAGTTTATAACCAATTAAGTCAAAATTACTTGGCATTTACTTCACAGATTGAGTTTGCATCACTATCATGTCAATTAGTTGGGCAGTAGCAATGATTTTGTGCTCTGATAATTTTGTCTGGATTAAAGGAAGAGGTAGATCATCAGTGTCTAGAAAATAGTGTTCAAACTGTATTGTTAATGATTAAGCTATAAATCTTTTCCAGTTTATAACTGAACACTATATTATAAATACTGTAAAATAAAAGTTAAACAAGATAATAATATTTAGATGTAATATTATGCAACAGTTTGATTATCATTATTATGCTAATATGCTAAAATTCACACATTATCTTATTTACATAAATTAACATTAAATTCGGTCTTACTTAAAGGAAGAATACAATATGCAATAATTATATGTTTTATATCAGCACTGTGATGCCAAATGAATTCAGCTGCTTGTCTGGATAATGATGCACCAACAAAATTGTAATCACCTAAGAAATCATCAAGGATGGTAGGAATACTTTTTATAATGATTCCATTATCTAATAATTCTTTAAATAATGATTCTAAAGATCTAAATAAAAACAAAAACAAATGAAACTTTCATAGCTCAAATTCAATAATATAAAAGTATTTCTTCTAGTTATGAATCATAATGTATTTGTGAGTTTTGTTCAAAATTAAAAAATTTCATAATTCAAAATTTATTCTTATACTGAATTCAAAAGATTATTGTAAAAATATTATTAACTGGATCAATTAGAAGATTTTTCAAAGATTTGAAAATAAATGTCCAATGATAGTATAAAAATTTATGATGGAATCTCAGCCAAATATTTCAATTTTCAAATACTACTCTCAACACACTAAATAAATATATAGTTTTACATTAAATTTATTGCTATAGTATTTCACAATCATAATGTTTAGAATATATTTTTTGATATTTTAAATTTGAAAACAAAATGGCATATTCATATATGGTCAAGTTTGTAATTCACATACATAACTAGAAAAATACTTATATTTTTTTTATAAAGTAAATTATTTCTTATAATAATTACAAAACTTTATAAATTAATAAAGAAAATAAAATGCATGAAACTTTCATTAAATTTCTTAAAAAATATTTTATAAAAATTCTTAGGTAAAATAATAAATTGTAGACATTCATCATTCTGCTTAATATAATAGTTTAATAAAACATATATTATAATTAAAATTCTTATAAATGGAAAGAATAGGATGAGACAGATTCAATAGAATTTTTCAAATATTAAAAGGCATTAATAAATTTATAAAATATTAAATTATTCATACTGTGAGTGTTAAAAATAACAATCACAAACTATTCAATATGAGAAATATATAGTATATTTAAAAGACAATAAAATTTATATGTATATAAGATTTTTATTTGTATTAGATTATGTAAAATCCTGGGCATACTGTCCATTCCCAAACCTTTCATATCTCCTTTCTCACATATAATAGACCAGAGATTCTCAAGAAAAATTTCTGTGGGGACTGCCAATTCAAAATTTGTGTTATTTACTTTGAGTTTAAGAAAATTTCATGGAAATTTTCTTAAACTCTTGTGAGGAAGTTAACATTGACCTGTCCTATTTTTATTTTATTATGCACTCTATTATTATTTATCGTTATTTTCCTGTATGCTAACGTATTATATTTTAGTTTAAAAGTTAACTTACTTCCACCTTCTCCATCGTAGTTGGCAATCACGTGATACAGAATCGGAACTGTCCTCCGGAAGAGCTATCCCGGGTAATGACGTCATCATCTAATCTAACTAATTTTACTACTGAACTGATATGTGAAAATAAGAATGATCCGTATCGGTGTTTTGTTCGATATATAAATTAACTGTAAAGATGATGACATGAATGAATTACTCTGTAAGCTAATAACTTTAAAACTTGTTACGTATAAGTATGCAAATGAGCGATGTGTGGGATTGTAAGTCACCCGTATAAATGAACGACGCAATCAACAAGTTTTTGAGGTGTTGTTTGATAATGAGAGGTGTCATCTTGACGTAAAATTGGCGAAAGTGACATTTGAGTTTCTTGTAAAGATTGACAATTGTTTGAAGTTCATATCGGAGGTGGAGGATAGTAGTTAAGTAGTATTTAAGGTTTGTTTCTTTTGTGAATAGTTGATTTGTTGAGATTTGAATTGGATTAAACAAGTTTTGTTGATTAAGTTATTGTTGCTTTATTATAGTTTCAATAAAGCATTTATTAACACTTTTGAAAGTGTTTTTGAGTCTAATATATTTATATTTTCTTATTATCTAACTTTGTTGAGTCTAATAAATTTATATTTTTTTGTCATTTAACTTGTTTGAATGAGTCTAATAAATTTTACATTTTTTGTTATCTAACTTGTTTGAGAATTGGAATCTAATAAATTTTATATTTTTTTCACTTAACTTGTTTGAGAAGTTTTTCAATTATTAGTATAAGTTTTTAACATCATTTTGTTCATTATAGTTCTAACACTTAATCGGTACTTCTAGTTGTAAGTTCCGATTTCCGGTTTCATTTCGTCGGTTAGACGTTACGTTATTGTTAGATTGTTTTGAAGTTGATTAGTTTTAAGTTAGAACTTAGCTTAAGATCTGAGCTCAGGCCGAACTCTGGAATTTGCAGAGTCGTGAGAACCGTTAGGTTTAGTAATAATTGATAGAATTGCATTCATTTTAATCTGCAACTTTGCACTCTGTCCACTACTTCCTTATATTTCATCTCCTCTTACACACTCAAATATTTTTGAGGACACACAAAAATTTCTAGTGGCCACAATAGCTGCATTTGATAACAGCTGTACTAGACTATATGGTTTCATCTTACAGGAATCTTGTACAGATACAATTGATCTCCAACTTAGGATACTAATTAATTCGGAAAACCATTGGACAAGTTGAAAAGTAGTTTTCCATAGGTCAATGGTATAGAAAGTTAATCAGTTTCAATTGATAGGTAATATTAGACTGTTAAAGGATCTTGAAATATAGAACTGTATTTGGATTATACTATAAAAATTACCTTTAATATGTTTTTTATAAGAATGTTACTATATTTATTTACGTTTTTATTTGTAAGATTTGAAAATAATGAAATTTTTTTATTACTTGTAAGAAATATTTAAATTCCATTTAAATATTTCTTACAAGTATTATACTATATTGTAAGAATATAATATATTATGTATATAGTATATATTATATATAGTTATATATTATGTATATAGTATATATCAATGGTGGCCAAATTGCAGCTCACGAGCCACATGCGGCTCTTTGTACATTCGATGTGGCTCAACAGCATGAAAATCAATAGTTAATATAGAGCAAATATCTACTTAATTTTTAAAAATATATTTTATAATTTGTTTATTTATTGTAAAATGTAGTATCATCTAAATGAATGAAATAAATGCATGCAAAATATATAATAAATATTTTTTGAAACTATTGTTAAGATTAACTGAAAAACTGATGTGGTGCTCAAGTTTTTGAGATTCTCCTATATGGCTCTTAATGATATGAAGCTTGGCCACCCCTGGTATATATTATGTATTATAAGAACATAATATATTGTAATACAATATACTTCCCCATATATAATGATATTATATTGTAGTAATTCAATATAACACCATAATATATGGGAAAGTATTGTTTATAAAAACTGTACTTTCCAATATTTGTTCACATGATTTGTTTTAGAAAAATTTAATTAGTTTTTTAGTGTAAATAAACAAACAATGCCTTAAAAGTTTTCTTAGAAAAACCAATTCATAAATTTTTAATCTTTCAACTTATGCTACTAGAGAGCTGTACAAACATTCTTTCCACTAGGGGCTGAATGAGTTATGTTTCTGCTAGGTGAGTTTTTAATTTACTTTTCAAAAATCTAGCTAATATGAATCAATGAGAATTTCAATACAACAAAAGTTAAACAGACAAATGCATTTCAATACTGTATTTTTTTATAAATGGAAAGCTTTAATTTAAAAAATATTCTAAACTGGCACAAATGGTTTTACAAATTTCACCCATCTAAAATTTCTCATCTTGTTTTAGGATAATACATAGCTCCTGTCATCCAAGCAGCGTGACTACTTGGGTCCATGTTTCTTTTTTTCTGGATTTCAGCATCACACACAGGAATGATAAGAACGGGAGTACACCAACTACTTATGCTCTTCTTTATTATCTATGTCCTGATAATCAGAATCTACTACTTTTTCTTCAAATCCAAGTTCATAGATAATTGAGAGAGATTAACAACTTACTGTGTAATGAATAAAAATATTTTATTTAGACTTTTTAATTGTTAAAAGTGTTTTATTTCTATAATTAATAAATTTCTCAGCGAGGGAGAATTTTTTCTTAATTTGCATAATTTTTTTTGAGTAATTTCAAAAGAATAAATTGTTGAGGGAATAATGCTATTAATAAATGAATTACATTGCCCTTCAAAAGTTAAGCACAAAATGCAAATTTGAAGAAAACTACAACCAATGGGTATTTTTCTTTGAAATAATGTGTGGCATTGCATCAGAACATACAAATATTAAAAAATTTACAATATAATGATTGGGCCAGTCCAAGAAATAGAAATAAGGGAACTGAGTAAAAAGAGTGTTTTTCTTTGTTGGTTATCATTGAACTGAGAACAGTTCAAAAAAATCAGAGATAGACATTTTCATCATTATGCCACCAAGAAGATATCTGGATGATGCAAGATGATGGCAAGGTGTTGGCAGATTACAGGCTGGCCAATCCATCAAGGAAATAGCATGTTCCATTGGATTAACTGTTCTGTAATCTCACAGTTATGGGCACAGTTCCAGAGTACGGGGACAGTCATCAGAAGATTTTTTTCAGATTATCCTAGAACAGGGCTGTCCAGCCCGCGGGCCGCATGTGGCCCACTGCTGTACTGAATGCGGCCCAACAAAAAATTGTAAACTTCTTGAAAACATTGGGATTTTTATGTACTTATGAAGTTTTTATTGTTTAAATATATATCTACATTTCCTATTTCTATTTTCTAAAATATTTCTTATTTCAGCGATTAAAATTTCTTGACCTGCTCAATGATTTTAAAAAATTTTTGAACAAAAAGAAGTCAAAGATTATGTTATGACATTTTTGCTTATTTGTCATGTTGGATATCATAAATCGTACATTACTTACTAATATTTTTCTTAACAACTATCTTGTTTTTCGCCCCTTTCTAATCAGTGAGATTACTAAGGGGCAGGGCCACTTCCAGCCATGGGCTGCACCTATACACATGGAGAGGGACCGGATGGTGAAGGGTGGGGATCACCGGACCGAAATAACTTTTCAGGAAATGCCGGACACAGGTCCTCCTGTGTGATACAATGACCATGTGATATAGCCGCTAACAACACAGTTCCTCCTGTGTTGTTAGAGGCCGTATCACATGGTCATCCGGCTGCTAACAACTATCTTTGGAATTAGTATACTGTATTTTATGTGTGGCCCAAGACAAATTTTTTCTTCAAGTGTGGCCCAATAAAGCCAAAAGGTTGGACACCCCTGTCCTAGAGTGACAATCCCTTATGATGACCTTTACTGGTAAGACACAACTGTCAAGCAATAATATCTATTCTACAAGCATGCCTTACTGAAGCCATAGAAAGACTTGTATCAACAACTACTGTGCATTAAAGATTTCATAGACAAGGCCTCTATGCACAAAGATCAGTAATATGTGTGCCATTGAAGATAAGCACAGGCATGACCAATTACAGTGGAGTGTTGAGCATGTCAACTAGACCAGAGATCAGTGGAGCAATTGCCTGTTTACAGATGAGTCTTGATTTTCCCTGGAATAGATAATAGATAACTGAGGATGTGGAGAGAGGCTGGATCAGGTACCATGCTGTTATCAATACCATTGAGTGCCATGCTTTTTGTGGTGGAGATGTAACAGTGTGCACTAGGTTTTCCTTGTTGGATGCACCAATCTCTGTGTGTTTTAAGGCAGTTGTGTGACAGCGGTGAGATATTGGGATGAAGCTCTTGACCCATACTTCAAACCTTGTGCAGGTGCAGTGTCCACACTTTCTTCTAATGGATGATAATGCCCACTTACACAGAGCACGACTAGCGGATAAATATTTCTTGGAACAAGATATACAATGGATGTGTTGACCAGTCATGCTCCCCTTATCTTAATACTATAGAGCAGGGATGGCCAATGCATCAACCAGAAAGCCAGACGTTGAAAGGGTTAGAAGGGCATACTTATGGATATAACCCATGAAGGATGAAAAGAAGAAAGAAGGGAAGGGAAAAGAAGAGAAGATGAGTATAGCAGGAAAGTCCTGTCAGAAGAAGTGTGACAGGCCACTAGAGGAAAGTGAAGAGTGATAGCAACAAAACACCAGAGACCGCATGAGCATCTGCATTATTTATAAAACACAAAACAAATACAAAAATACAATGAAGAAAAAGCTGAACACCAACTCGGTAATCAAAATGTTCCAAAGACAGCTTCAAATTTTTCAATAAGTCATATGTTTTCTCATCAAGTCATGAGAGGTAGCCTGCAATGGTCTGTGTCATATTTTCTGTATCAAAAATTATTGTTGTTTGAACTGGTTGATTGGATATACTGGCGGTCTATTTTATAGGCTATAAAGTAGACCATCAGTGATTTCTGAAATGAAAAGTAGCCCTCAAACCTAAAAAGATTGGCCACCACTCTATAGAGCATGCATGGGATGCTCTCAGAAGAGCTGTAGCTGCTCACCAACAATCTTACAGCATACTCTAAGAACTGCCAGTTGTTCTTGAAGAAGAATGGCAATTATTGCCTTCAGAACAACTTGATCATCTCATTAAAGGCATGAATTGTTGGTGTCAAGCATGCATTCATGCCTCAGGAGGACATATTTCATATAAAACTATTATTTTGTATTGCTCATGTGCATCCCATTATGAGTCATGATGGGAAATATCTCGTAATCATTTACAGGTAGTCCTCGACTTACGACAATTCGCACTTATGATGGCCAAAAATTATTATTAAAAACTCTCTAATTGAAACAATATAAAAACCAATTATTACAGCACTAATAAGCAGGAATTAACATAAAAATAGTTTATTAAGTGGAGATGTTTGATACATAATTCTGTTTCTGTAATATACAATGTATTGTACTAACAATGGAATTTTCCAAAAGTACTTCACTTAATAAATTGTTTTTATGTTAATTCCTGCTTAGTGCTGTATTAATTAGTTTTTATATTGTTTTATAATATTAAGCAGTTATTGTTTAAGTTTAATGTCTCTAATTGAACTTTGTCGCCTGCATATATATACATTATATATATATATATATATATCACATGGCTTTTGCATACACATTGCAACATTGCCATTAGTCAGTGCAAGCAAAGCCTTTCAACAATATGCAATAACTGCTAGTATGATTCACCCACTTCTAACTTATATATTAAGAATGATGGAAATAGTTTCAACAGATAATCAGATCTTTTGAATGACAATCTCTTTGACTAGAATATAGTTTATATCTATGCTCTTATAACACTTTGACTGTTGATTAGCAGTTGAAGTGCTGATTTCTCTCATCGCAATTTTGATATCTCATCCCTAACATATCCAGTAAGAAAAATACTACTACTGATGAAAATTTCAACATAAAAAAAGGTGAGGAAAGCTTAACTTTAACTGTTTTATGTTAAATAGAAACCTAATTTATGAAAATATTAAAATAGAAATCAAACAAATCAAGAATTAAAAAAATCCTCGACTTATGACAGAGACATTGGAATGGAACCCTGTTATAAGTTGACTTGACTTATGTCAGAATTAACTTACAACAGAAATGTTGGAATGGAACTCTGTCATATGTCGAAAATTACCTGTATTCCCTTGTTATTAATGTGAATATTGATTTGTTGTTGTTCATTTTAAGAGTATTGTTGTTCACATGATATATGTCTATTTTTTAACTATTTTGAAATAAACTGATTGAACATTTTACCAGTTCTCTCTAATTTTTGTATCCTGCTTAACTTTTAGAGGGCAGTATACTATAGACAAATAAATATATTAATGATAAGACTGGACTGTATAGGACTCTCAAAAATGAAACAATTTCTATATAGCAGTGTTTGATATAGGGTACAAAGCTTAACAGCATCATGTGAGAGAACCTTAAAATTAATTCTGCTTAGACTTATTATAACTTAATATTTTAAACTCAAGCAAGTTCAGCAGTAATTATACATAATATTATTTATTTAGAATAATGCTTTCAGTACAAACCATCCTCAGCACTATAAACTATAGGATCAAACATATAAATTTAATGGAATATCATTATTGAGAATTACAGAAATAAAGTATGAATTGTTAAATGAGAATCTAATTTTCATGAACAGGTTTAATACAATATTGTTATCACATTGTTTTATAAATACATTCAATACAGCATTCAAACACGAATTTTTAATAAAGATTTAGTTTAATAATAATAATAATAATTAAAACAAAAATGACATACTACCTGTCTGCAGTTAAATCTTTTTTAATTTTTAGTTTCTTTTTTTTTTTTCTTCCTTTTCCTTTCCCTTTTTTTCGTTTCATTCCTTTATCTTTAGCCAGAGCCTAACAATAGCAAAATAAATAATAAATAATTAATGCATATAAGAATTAAAAAACTCTCAAAATACATTTAGTAGATATGCTAACATCATAGTTCGAGAGTTATATATGATTACACATTTCCTAAATTCACTTCCTAATGCTCAAATATGGTACTGTATATAGGTCATTTATTGTTAATTACTTTGAAATTCATCAATGGTCTCAATTAGTTAGTTTGCCATCACCACTTAGAAACTTATCTCATACATTATCTATTTTAGTTTCAGTGATCAGATTATATACCCTAATCAGAAGCTGCTGCCAATCCATTGAAGTAAAATTGTGTATTTAAATAAAAAATAATAATTCTAAGACTATAATAGCTTCAACAACTCATTTTATTTCATTTTTAGTTTTAATTTACAGAATAGAATTAAAGTTACTTCATAACTGAATATAAATAAAAGAAATTGGCAAGAACGATATTATCAACAGTTATCAGCCAGAAGTCAATCCTTACATAAGTGACATCACATCATGTGATCATAATGATGCAGGGTTTGGCAGATATGAACTTTGAAATAGAATTACTCCATGAAATTGAACTAATTTAATTCTGTAAACTGTTAATTGAATAATTTTTTAATAAAGATTCAAAATATGTATTTGTTCCAAATTTAATTTTTGCTCATGATGTAAATGTAACTAGGAAGCTATAAAAATTATTTCTTAAACTTCAATTCAGGATATCTCAAGTTCTTTGCTTTCTAAAAAGTTAATTCAGCTATTGTTAGAACCGGAATTAGATAATGTTTTTAGTGGTGCACAAAACATGCTAGGGTATCCTTTGAAATAAGTGAGAAAATATATGTTTTATATTTTTTAGTGAACAGATGGACTTTCAATTCAATTAAATCTCATTTTTAGATATGCATAATGATAAATTTTAAAATAAGATCTCAATAAGCTTTTCTATTGAGTAAAAGTCAAGATATTAAAGAGTGGGATGTTTATTCTGTGATACACTGTATATAAGTATAGGATATTAAATAGAGTTTAAACTATGTATAATATTTCTTACTTACGTTTCTTTTTTTACTGCTCTATACGGGATTTAATTACTTTTAATTACTAGCACTTCTGAGCAGACCAATTTCCTTAATCATACCATAAAATTCTTTTACTTTTCTAAAAACGGAGAAGCGCTTTCGGCTTATTTGCCATCTTCAGCTCCTAATACAATGTTCGTTTTTTATAGAGAACGTTAATTATGGAATCAAAAGTCCTTAATTCTATTCTTTTTCACGGTTGTAATCTAGAACATGTAAATATTTAAACGATTCTTTGACGTTGTTTTTCTTCTACACGTGTTCCCAAGATTTAAATGCTGGAGTTTTATGTAAATATACAAAAATTAAAAACACAAATAAGTTTAATATAATTAAGAAGTATCCATTTTTTATTATTGTTTAAATCCTCCTTTAAATACTTCGTATGGGGTTTACGTTCTAATGCGTGCTCTGGCTCAAGGCATACCTCCATGGTTTCTCTAAGCTATTTGTTTGTCTGTCGTTAATAATCGTGACGTTAGGCTTACCTCTGTAGATTTGCATTTCCTCTGCTATGAATAGTTCGTGCTTATTATTAACCTGTTTCAAAACTTTGCTATCCTCCCATTTAATTTTTACGTTTTTTTCATATGCTCTTTTGGCCAAGGCTGTGTTTAAGGTCGCATTTTTTATATCTCTTTCATGTTCTGATAGACGTTCTTTTAGGTTTCTGCTGGTCGCGCCTATGTAAAGCTCCTCAGTGTTATCATCTAGGTTCTTTAGCGGAATGCTGTAAACACCTGTTTTTTCCAGCTTAGTGTAATTATCCTTAACGTTTCTCAATAATTCAAAGATTGTTGGTGGTCTTTTATACGCAGGTTTTTTATTATTTCTCTTTAAGATATTCTTCACATTTCTAAAGCCTGTCAATTGGTGAGGTACCATTTTGTATTCATTCGTTTGTTTGTTATTTATTTCATCTTCTATATTATTATTTCTACTTTCGTTCTCATTTATGTTTTTATTACTCTTCTTTCTCAAGTCCTTTTTTATTTTATTTATTAAGCTTTCCTCATAACCGTGTTTTACTATTATATTTTTAATTATACGCATTTCTCTTTCAAATGATTGAGGATTGTTGCAATGCGTGTATGCTCTATTTATCATTGATCTTATGGCCGCCTTTTTATGATTTAGATTACAACCGTGAAAAAGAATAGAATTAAGGACTTTTGATTCCATAATTAACGTTCTCTATAAAAAACGAACATTGTATTAGGAGCTGAAGATGGCAAATAAGCCGAAAGCGCTTCTCTGTTTTTAGAAAAGTAAAAGAATTTTATGGTATGATTAAGGAAATTGGTCTGCTCAGAAGTGCTAGTAATTAAAAGTAACTATGTATAATATTAACATTACAAAATTTTTCCAGTTTTCCAGGCCATTCTTCTTGAAAAGGAAAACATTATTGCCAACTCACAGCTAATTGCACTTGCAAGAAATTTTATGCTAAAATTTATTGTATGATAAATGATTAGAATGAATTTTATGCCACAAGATGGTCATAGTATGTATCATATCTCAAAATATGATATGCAATATCTCCCTAATGCCCCATCCCTGAAAACATTAAAAAAATGATCAACTTACTATTCATATATATAATCATTTATATAACCTTTAATTTTCATATAATAATCAATTATTATTATAATTAATAATTAAGATGTACATAGAATGTATAAGTAATAAAAAATAAACAATGCTGATATAATTTTTTCAATATATTATTCTCCATTAATTAAGCATATATGATAGTATTTAAGTCCTCCCACTCACAATCTGTTTGCCAATTCTGATAGCCTCTTTGGAAAATGAATTTGAAAATAACTGAGGTAGAAGAATTTAGCTGTAATAGTAATGGCTTTCAATTGAGAAGGGAAATGATGGTCATTTCTATATTAATAAGCAAAGAAAATATGGAATAAACTTCTGTTTTCATACATCTTGAAGATTTTGTACTTTCATCCATTTTATTATGCTCCATTTATTATCCTTAAATTTTTGTTGTGTATCTATACATAAAAATAAAGTATTAAATTTAAATAATACTTTATTTTAATATATAGAGTATGATAAAAATGTTTATTTCCATATTTCTTTCTTAATGGGTTTTTGAATTAAAAGTACTTTAGCCTAATTAATGCTAGTATTTATATTTTATCCAGAATATGAATTTTATTGGGGGTAAGGTCTTAGACCAGGGTAATGTGATGCATTTTATCTCTGCTTTTGAGACTTAGCCACTCCTTTATCAAGACCGCACTGCATGGCAAAGAGCCATATCCTTCTTGAGGTGCCCCCGTTTTTTACAGAACAGTGTGGATTTAGACCTGGTTGTCGATAAACATCCCAGAAGGCAATGGCAAACCACTTCTATATTATGCCAAGAAAACTGCATGGACAAATCTGTTAGTGTTAGCGTTATGATGCTGGAGAGTGAGCCCCCCAGGCCTGAAGGCATCCTTATGGTTACTGGGGAAGAACAGTGTACCTCTTTGAGTAGCTCCATGCATAATGACATAACTAAGTCAAAGCCACAAGGAAGCCTAGTTGTTGATTGTTGCAGCAGTGAAAGAAAAAGTCCATGTTTCATGAAGACACACACTGTAGGAACCTGGAACGTAAGGAGTATGAATCAAGGCAAACTGGAGATTGTGAAGGCAGAATTGGTTCGTACACAGATAGAGATATTAGGTGTAAGTGAGATAAAGTGGACTGGAAAGGGTCACTTTAACTCCGGAGAATTTGTGATATACTCAGGTCATGACTCCAAAAGAAGAAATGGAGTAGCTTTTGTTCTTCAGAAGACCATTGGCAAATCAGTGATTGGTTTCAACCCGGTTAATGAGAGAATAATTACAATAAGAATAAAAGGATATCCAACAAACATCACTCTTATTCAAGTCTATGCACCTACCACAAGTGCCACAGAAGAAGAGATTGAAGATTTTTATAGCAAGCTACAGGAAACAATAGACACCATTTCAGGTAAAGACATGTTGTTGCTAATTGGTGACTGGAATGCAAAAGTTGGCAAAATTAGAGTACCAGGGATTACTGGGAAATTTGGTTTAGGAACTCACAATGACGCTGGAGAAAGATTAATTGATTTTTGTGGAAAGATTTTTCTATTCATTGCTAACACCTTTTTTTCAGCAGCACAAAAGAAGACTTTACACATGGACATCCCCAGACGGACAACATCGAAACCAGATTGACTACATAATAGGAAATAAAAGATGGAAGAGTGAAATACAATCTGCCAAGACTCTCCCGGGTGCTGACTGTGGAACTGATCATGAACTACTGATTTCAAAAATCCGGATTAAACTAAGAAAACTGAAGAAACAAGCTCCACCTACCAGTATGATCTAAACAACATACCATTAAAATATTCAGTTGCTGTAAAAAATAAATTTAGTGCACTAAATGTGTTAGAATGCAAACCAGATGAATTATGGACTGAACTAAGAGAAATTGTATAATCAGAAGCAAAGAATAATATTCCCCAAATTAGAAAGAAGAAGACTTCCATTTGGCTTTCTGCAGAAGCTATCCAGATTGCAAAGGAATGGAAGAGAATAAAAGTTGCAGGGAACATACAAGTAAGGAAATTGAATGCCGATTTCCAACGTCAAGCTAGAAAAGATAAAGAAAATTTTCTAAATCAAGAGTGCCAACTAATAGAAAACCTAAATTTGATGGGAAAAACAAGGGACCTATTCAAGAAAATCAAAGAAATCACAGGCAAGTTTACAGCAAAAGTTGGAATTCTCAAGAATGAAGATGGGAGAACCATATCTGAAGCAAATGAAGTGAAACAAAGATGGAAAGAATACACAGAAAATCTCTACAAGCAAAACAGCAACATGACAGAAACTTACGATGTGAAGGACTATATTATGGAACCTGCACCAATACAAAGTGAAGTACAATGGGCACTAAAACAACTCCCAAATAAGAAAGCACCAGGACCAGATGGAATTCCAATTGAGCTGTGGAGAGCTGGTGGAGAAGCTGCGATTAAGGTACTAACAGTACTATGTCAGCATATTTGGAATAAGGCCGAATGGCCAAATGACTGGAAGAAGTCAACATTTATTCCTATACCAAAAAAATTGACGCCAGCGAATGTGCAAATTATCGTACCATTGCGTTAATTTCTCATGCCAGTAAGGTCTTACTAAAGGTTTTACAGAAAAGAATAGATATATGGAGAGAGAAATGCCAGCAGTGCAAGCTGGTTTCAGGAGAGGCAGAGGAACACGTGACCAAATTGCAAACATTAGGTGGATAATGGAGAAGGCCAGGGAATACCAAAAAGAAAATTTATTGATTACAGTAAGGCATTTGACTGTGTCGATCATGCTAAGCTGTGGAACATTTTGAGATCCATGGGAGTTCCTGAGCATCTTATTTTACTCATGAGAAACCTTTACATTGGACAAGAAACTACTGTTAGAACAGAATTCAGAGGGACAGAATGGTTCAAAATAAGAAATGGAGTGAGTCAGGGCTGCATTCTCTCTCCACGAACACACACGCACGGAGTGCATGCAGCACACATGACTCGTGGCGCACAAAACCCTGCGCACAGCGTTGTCCCAACACAACGTTGGGCCAGCACAACAGACGAACATATATTGACAAGACTTCACTAACACACACACCGTAGCCAACAGGAAACATGTAAAGTACACACAAAAGCCGACGGGAGAGATCACAGCACCACTCAGTGGTCGATGTTTTGTAGCACAGCAATCCAATTCGCCCAGCTCATATGGGTACAGTTAAGTTCCAACAAGTGTTGATATTTTAGTTTTTTTCTTTATTTAATTAAGTACAGTAAAGTTCCAACAAGTGTTAATATTTTAGTTTTTTTCTTTATTTAATTAAATTTATTCCCCTTAAGGCTCCCAAAAAAGTTAAAAGTGTTAGTGAAGGTGGTGTTAAACACGGCTCCCAAAAAAGTTAAAAGTGTTAGTGAAGGTGGTGTTAAACATGCCACTCCCAAAAAAGTTAAACATGCTTTCTTCTAATATTACTGTTATATTTGTTTTTTCTTTATTTAATTAAATTTATCCGTTATTATGGCTCCCAAAAAAATTCAAAGTATTAGTTATGGGTACAGTAGAGTTCCAACAAGTGTTGATATTTTAGTTTTTTTCTGATTTATCCCCTTATTATGGCTCCCAAAAAAGTTAAAAGTATTAGTGAAGGTACAGTAAAGTTCCAACAAGTGTTAATATTTTAGTTTTTTTCTTTATTTAATTAAATTTATTCCCCTTAAGGCTCCCAAAAAAGTTAAAAGTGTTAGTGAAGGTGGTGTTAAACACGGCTCCCAAAAAAGTTAAAAGTGTTAGTGAAGGTGGTGTTAAACATGCCACTCCCAAAAAAGTTAAACATGCTTTCTTCTAATATTACTGTTATATTTTTTTAGTTTTTTTCTTTATTTAATTAAATTTATCCCTTATTATGGCAGTGTTGATATTTTAGTTTTTTTTCTTTATTTAATTAAATTTATCCCTTATTGTTTTTTCTTTATTTAATTAAATTTATCCGTTATTATGGCTCCCAAAAAAAGTTAAAAGTGTTAGTGAAGGTGGTTTAAACATGATTTCTTCTAATATTACTTATATTTATTTCCTTTCTGTATTTTTTCCACATATAAAGCCATAACATGTTAAAAATTTTTTCTAGGACAAAAAACGTATTATTTGGATTTACGTTAATTGCAATGGGAAAAATTGATTCAGATTACAAACTTTTCAGATCATGAACAGGGTCAAGGAACAGATTGTGTTCGTGAACCAAGGTATCACTGTATTTGGTTTTTCTAAAAAAATTTTCTAAACTTTGTAGAATCATGTTATATATGTGATCATTATATATTTGAACTAATATAGTGTAACATATAGTTATTACATAAAATTTTCAAGATAAATTTATAAAATGTAATTGAGAAATAAAAATAATGTATTAGTAGCATAAATGGCTAATTCATTTAGTGGCAAAAAGAAATGTATTTTATTTTCAGCTCATTTTAGAGTAGGTCTAAGTGATTCTATCTTGGTTATATGAAACTTCATTTTTCAGGATGGTTTTAAATAATAATAATAAACAAAATCAATAAAATAATTAAAATATATTTAATTAATACACTCACACAAGCACTTTTTAGCAGTAGACATAATAAAAGTTTTATTTCATTTTATGAAGTACTTTTGGCTAACTGCCATCCTCAAAAATATTTTCTCAAAATGAAATAAAACTTTTACTATGTCTACTGCTAAAAGTGCTTGTGTGAGTGTATTGTTTAATGAGTTTAAGCAGTTTGTTTTATAACTTACAATATATTTAATTTTTCAGTACAAAGAAAAGTGTAAGAGAGAATGTTCTTAAAAAAGAAAATCAGTTACAGAAATATTGTAATATGATCTTCAGTAGTTGGGATTTTAGTATAGAAGATAAAAAATTGGCAGAAATGAAGCATAATTATATATATTTAAAATTCAAGGTAAATTAAATATACTGTAATTCAATATCAATATAATTTTTTATAGATATTACATTTTATAAAACAGTTTATTATTTTCACTTCGGGCCGGTTGCACAACTTTCAGTTTAATCTGCAGAATAATTATTTATAGAATAACTCTAACCCATTTGAAAATCTACAGATTAAGTACAGTATGTTGCATTAGGCAAAAGTTAGCTATCAACTTGATAGCATGAAGATAGTTACTGCACATGCTCTTTACCATAGCAACATGTTTGAACATGAAGGTGCCAATTAAGTTATTTACTTTTTTGAATACTTACAGCTCAGTTCATTAAGCTTTTAGTTCGTTATTTTTAACAATATTAACCAAATACTGTATATGTATGATTAAGCATATATTAGCATAATATGTGAATAATTTGCAATAATAAGTTTAATGTAGATCTGAAAATATAGGTCTATATTTCTGGTTTATTATTTACTCTTATAAATCAATATATGTGGTTATAATACACACAAACAGTGTATATACAATACATTAATAACAATTTACTTTATAAATTTAAAATAAAATAATAGTGTTTTGATTTATAAAGTGCCTATTTCACTTTTCTTTGACATTAACCATAAAACTGTTGATTTCCTTTAAATAATCTAAATCTCACATGAAAGTTATCATGGTGAAGGGTAAATAGATCTATCTTTTTCAGAAATATTCATTCTGGATTGAGGTAAATGTAATCCAAATAATCTAAATCGAGATTATTTTCAGCTTCATATTCAGAACTGCTATAGTCTTCCATATTGTTTTGCTAGATAATCTATAGAATAAATTTTAACCCGCCCAAAATCGGCCAGTTAAATTAGTCGGTAGTTTATTCTAGAGATTTGACATTGTGCAATGCAGCAAGCTAAATCTGCAGATTAAAGCTTGTTTTAACCTGCAGAATAAGACTCTCACAACCGGCCCTTAATGAAGTAAATCAGAATATATTTATTCTTTAATTTTTATGGTAAATTGATTTTGCAAAAGTATTATGTCAATGAAAATTGTATAGAAAATGAGGTGATAGATTCTGAAATACTCAATTTATGTATTTTTTCAAATAACATTTAACATTAATTTTATATAACATTTTATTAATATAACTGCATATTTAATCATTAAAAAGCAAAGAGGTCAAGTATTGATCATAACAGTCAAGTCAGGAGACAAAATAATAAAATTGCTTGTGCATGTACTTAAATAAGTACTAATAAAAATATTGTTGAATCTTGTTAAATTAATGGTAATGAAGTTACATAGATTACAATTTCTTTAGTTTTCAGGACAAGCAAGTGGTGAGTGGGAGAATTTAAATATTGTCAGATGTACTTAATTAATGGGAAATAATTTATTGAAAGATTAACATGATTGCTTTTTTTATATTAGTTATAAATTCTAATAATATTTGAATGTTACATAAAAATTAAAATATATATAAATGATCATGTATATATTAGGGACAAATACCAATATTTATTTACCTAACTCTGCTTATAATCAAACTACTTCAAAATTCAACAAATTACAGCATTTATTAGCAGTTTTATGTTATAAATGTTTTTTATTAATTGTAACATTTCAGATTATTCCATCTTCAACAATATTCTATTCGCTACAGAATGCATTTAAATTTTCTTTTTTGTTAGAATGTTCGTAATTGCCATTTGAAAATGAATTTTTCAAATACCGATATTGAAATACTGTTATTATACTGATATAAAATATAACAAATCAGTATCAGTATCAAAGAGACAATACTGGTATTAAAAGTGGGCCCATATGCTTATATTTCCTTAAGAGCTTTGAAAATCATTAAAAAGTACAGAAAATCTACACAAGCTCTATAATACCTTACTTTCAATTAAGTCTACAAGTATAGAATCTGTAAGGACGTTTTCAGCAGCCGGGTTATACCTCACCAAACTGAGGTCAAATCTTTCTGAAAATTCACTGAATAATCTTTTGCTTTCTTAAGTCTATATTTCAAAATGAATGATTAGTTTCAATTCAAATGATTAGTTTGCTTTTCACTAAAAAATTCTGTTATTTTTCTTGTATTAGTAAGGTCTTGATTTTTATTTATTTTTTTTAAAGAAATCTTTATTTTCATTTATACATATATTGAATTAAGAATATGAATATATTTATGTATTGCTTAATGAACATTTTCTTACCATTATAAAATTATTTTCTGTCTGAATAAAGTTTTTCACAGAAAATTTCTCATGCACTGCAAAAATTATTTTTTGAAATTAGTTATTCTATAGTATGATTTGTTTTTGTTTGAAAAAGCTTTGTTAACATTAAGGATATAATTTACTGAATTGAAATAATCATTGATTTTTGAAGTTATTTCTTATATCACTTAAAGCTTGCCTATAGAGAACAAAAATATGACTAAATTTTTAAGCAATAAAATAGATTTCTTTCAAAAAAAGTTTTTTTTATCTTTGAATCTGTAAATAATGTATAATTTTGTAAATACTGGTATCAATATTGGTATTAACAAAATTATCAGTATTAATATTGGTACTGGAAAATTTGATATTATGACATCCCCAGTATCTATATATGCTGCATAGAAGTCACTTGTTACTACTGATGCAGCAAAAACTGAAGATTTTAATACAGCAGTTACATTGTTTTTTATTCTTAAACTGTGTTAAACTGAAATCATGCAGTATAAAATGGAAATTTGTAGCATTTTTTTCAACCATACAAAACCAAAATCATTCAATTCAAATATTGTGCAAATTGATAGATATGTGTATATAAAACAAAATAAATATTTTTATATGTATAGTTTTATATTATTATTCATAATAATATAATTATTATTTCATAATTTTTAATTATGTTTTTTTAAAATTTTTATTAAATAGTCTTTTAAAAATATATTAAGCTATTGTATAATGTGGAAAATTGTAGTTAAATAAATAAAAAATACAATAGAAAAAGTTAAATAAATTGTTTCAACAGCTGTTTTATTAAGTGTAATGTGGAAAATTGTAGTTAAGTAAATAAAAAATACAATAGAAAAAGTTAAATAAATTGTTTCAACAGCTGTTTTATTAAGTTTTTGAAACTATGAATTGATTGGATTTTGTCTATTAAAACTGTTTAGATTTTCTAATTGAATATTTTATTCATAAGCCAATCTAATAATACAAGATATAATAAGAAGCATCTAATCTAATCTAAACTAAACTAAAAAAACTAATGAATAATGAATTATTTTTCTGTCCAGTATTGTATTGTTTGTGCGCTTAAGTAAACAGGAAAGTGTTATGATAAATTTTACTAATTTATTTTGAAGTATTATAAGGATTCCAAATCTGTAAATGTTTTATTCCAATATATTTATGAGAATTGTAAAGAGAAATTATGATTTTTTCTGTATCAGGTACATTTAGCAGAAAACCGCAGACTTAAAGAAATAAGTAATTGGTCAACATTAAAGAAGATAACAGTCACTATATTACGAATTATAGTTAACATTATTGTTATTGTATTATTGGGAGGTGCTAGTTTTCTTATTTATGTAGATATCATGGTATCTCTGGAGGATGAGGTAAGTAATTTTAAATCTTTATTAATATGAAATATGAAAATAAATATTCATATATCAAAAAACATTTTTTTATAAATCATCATTCATTTCTAATTATTTTATTTAAAGAAATTTATATAACCTTCATTAACACTTTGAGATATTGTAGAATGACCATTATGACTGAACAACTATAGATTGACATTTTTTGATCTAGAAACAATTCTTCATAATTATTGGTTGTTGAAAATTTATAAATATTAATTAAAATTTATTCAAAATTAGAATAATTAATTTCTTTAGCTCTTCTCAACTTGTAAGATTTCTGCATACCTGCTGATAATTTTTAGTTGCACAGAATCTATTAATATTTATATAATTTCCAATTTAATGCTTTTAAAATATTGATTAAATGATACTAAACTATGATTTTTACATATTTTTGTATTTAAAATTTTTTTCATTAATTTACAAAAAAATCATAATTTGAAAACTCAGTTCTAGATAAATACAAATACAGCTTATAGTGACAGATAAAGTGTGAAGTTTAAAAATATACTTAGAAGATTAGAAGA
Source organism: Olivierus martensii (assembly GCA_000484575.1). Classification (NCBI taxonomy): domain Eukaryota; kingdom Metazoa; phylum Arthropoda; class Arachnida; order Scorpiones; family Buthidae; genus Olivierus; species Olivierus martensii. The sequence goes on from AYEL01075430.1 coordinate 22,600, forward strand.
TATTTACATAGAGATACATGTTTCCCAAGTCTCATGCCAATTGGATGGTCATGTTATTTACCAAGATGGTAAGCAACATGTCCATCCTGATAAGCAGCCTGGAAACAGTATGATAAGAAATATGGTCATCTTAATAAATCGGAAGTGTGTGGGGTCTGGAATTGAACCCAGTCCTTCAAGATGGTAAACATCTGCTTACCATCTTGGAGGATCTGGGTTCAATTCCATGGATGAATCCAGATCTGATCTGTTGAATCCCGTCTTCCAATAGGTCTGTTTGTGATGTATTCTAAAAGTGGCTTTTGTCAGATAAATTATATACCACATGCACTTCCAGTTTATCAGGATGAATCCAGATCTGATCTGTTGAATCCCATCTTCCAATAGGTCTGTTTGTGATGTATTCTAAAAGTGGCTTTTGTCAGATAAATTATATTTTATGCGATATGTCAACTTAAATAAAACCTAATAAAGTCTCACTCAGGATTCAGATTTAAAAGTGTTAAGAGAATAAAATATTTAATATTATTCCTTTAGTTTTGATAGAAATATATTTACTTTAATAATTATATTTATTTGATATAAATCTAAATATTGTAGAATTTTAGAGTAACAAAAGATTATGTTAATTTTATTATAACTGTATTATGGAAATTATGAATTCAACACATAGGCATCTACATTTATTGGAAATGAACATTTTAAGATTTCCAAGTTATATTTTAACAAAATTTAGAATAATTTGTGTTATATTATTTGATGAATGTATATATAACATTTTAATCTGATTTTGCAGAATATTTAAAACTCAGTTTTGAATATAATGATGCACTTATGTTCAAACATTACTGATCTGAATAAATTTTCTCAATTATTTTTGTTTTGATAATACAATCTATAAACAACATTATGTAATAAACACATTGTCATTATTTTCCTATTTAAATTTACTTAAAGAATTTTTTCAACAATAGTACTATATTATAATTTATAATTTAATTTATATAGTGTGGGCCAAGATAAGCCAAACCCAACCAAGTAATGAACATATGAACTGCATGGCTATTTTATTTTATATTTTTATACAAGTAGATGAGAAGTCCTTTACAATGAATATCCTGACTTCCTTCATGCATTGTTCATACTCCCTACGAAATATTATTATTATTGCGTGCTGCTACATCAAATATCTTCTCCAAATCATCGGTTCAGTTTGTTAGCCCACCCTGTATTATGATTTATACTATAGCATTAAATGATTAAAAAACAACTTATAAAGATATTAAAAATAGATAAAATTAGACAACAAAAAATTATATAATTTTATAAACATTTAGAAAAATTTTAGATTTAAGCAGAAAAATACTAATATGTCAAAAATAATTTTTTTTTAGACTGAAGATCCACAACCAGAAGGGTTCTATTCTTTCTTTGCAGAATATAGAACATCACTGATTATTACTGCAATAAATATTATTCTTCCTATTATATTTAATTTTCTATCCTCTTTAGAAAATTATTCCGAATCATTTAGGATTAAAATATCTTTAATAAGATATTTTAACCTGTTTTTACAGAATATTTAAAACTCAGTTTTGAATATAATGATGCACTTATGTTCAAACATTACTGATGATTTTAAAATATTGATTAAATGATACTAAACTATGATTCTTACATATTTTTGTATTTCAAATTTTTTCATTAATTTACAAAAAAATCATAATTTGAAAACAGTTCTAGATAAATACAAATACAGCTTATAGTGACAGATAAAGTGTGAAGTTTAAAAATCTGATTTCCGATTTTGTTTCGTCAGTTAGACATTACAGTGTGTTAGATAGTTTTGTAATTAATTAGTTTTAAGTTAGAACTTAGTTTAAGACCTGAGCTCAGGCCGAACTCTGGATTTGCAGAGTTGCTAAGAACAAAACCTGAGCTCAGGCCGAACTCTGGATTGCAGAGTCATTAGAACCATTAGGTTTAGTTGTAATTAATAGTATTGAAATTCGTTAGAATTAGCCCGTTAAGCGTAGTTATAATTAAAATTATTGACATTTGTTCTAATTCGCGACTTTGCAGTATTGTAGCTTGAAATAGTCAGAAGAAAGTCTTGATTATCTGATTTAAATGAGTCCATCAAAAATATTAGATAACATGAAAATTTGCAGAAAGACATCTGTAAATTAAGTAAAAATGAGTAGAGTACAATTTTAAAACATTGGTACCAAGTTCTGTATGGCACGTGAGTTGAGTTGTTGGAAATTATACTTGCTACCCAATTGTCTCTGTCATATGAGTCTATTTAAAACTGTTTAATGCAAAAACTGCACAGAAAACTGAGTTTTCTTTGCAGTTTTTGCATTAGTTTACCTGTATGTCTGGTATTGTTGTGTGCTATAGTTTAATGCAAGTTTTGCCTTCTAATATCAAAAATTTGATGTTTTTATAATTTTTTTTCTAAAGATTTTATCAATATTTAAAAAAATATTTTTATGTATATATTTATCAACTTATATATTCACATATAATAGCATTGCCCCCTCCCCGCCCTCCCATTCCCTTGCTATTATATGTGAACATATACTTTGATATGCTATACCTAGATAGGCTAACATCGTTTATGACCTCTATACCTTGTTAGATATGTTATAATGCTTCCCTTATAATAAAGATAATGACACGGGAAACTCCATAACTGTGGATTTTTGCACTCTATGATGTTATAAAAAATGTTATTATTCTTAATTGTATTTTATCTCTCTACTTTATGTTAATGTGAATTCTTATATTTATATGTTTTTGAATTTTTAAATTTTTAGAATTTTAAATTTTAAATAGAAAAAGAACTTTTCTAACTGATCTTTGTAATATGTTCTAATGTTCTGTTCTTTTTAAAATTTTCTATGCTTAAGAAACTTGTACTGATGAGGGACCGATGACGGGTCTGAAAACATTTTATAGAATTAAAATTTTGTTGTTACTTGCTACTAGTGCTGTTTTGAACGCCATTATTGTATAAAAGCAAGTGGTTTTTTCCTATATCCTATACTAAGTAACATATAAAAGGCATCCTATTATATTTGGGCAAATATATACAAAAAAACACCCCAGATCAGAAATGCAAAGTCTATGTTCTGCCTATTTATAATAAAGATTTAAATAAAAATAAAGAGTACATAGGATAACAATAAGAAATCTAATAACCTTTCTTAAAGAATATAAGATTGATATTAAGAACACCATTATAAATACAGCTATTGAAAAAAAGTCATATAAGCATGATATACAAATTAATTGAAAAGAAGTGAGTCATTAAAGCATGTAGTAACTTAAAAGAAGAAGTAATAAAAGAGTCTATAGAAATAATACAATAAAACCAATATAAAAATGTGATTAATGAATAAATAAGCAAAGGGATTTCTCAAGCCTTGGTTTATACTTAAAGAAAATGGGCCATAACTTTAATAACTAATTCTTATATATTATGCAGTTATCCCTTATGTCTACTGAGCTAAATGTTTCACAGCTTTGTTTTAAAACGTTTTGTATCAGTGGCCTATACTATAATAATATAATGTTATTGTAATATATTTATACCTATATGTTTTGTTGTATTCAAATATATTATTATATCTATGCATCTCTAAGCTTTTAAATTTTGTATTGTTTGAGTATGCATTAATCTAGCATCTGTATTCTGAGATATTCTATATTCTATATGCTTAAGATGGTTGCATCTACCATCAAAAATATTTAAATTAAATAATGTTTATTTTAAATTTTTGCTGGATAAGTGTGTTTCATTTAATAAGTTGCAGCTTCTATTGTTTAGAAGATTACTCAACACAAACATGCAAACAAACCAACCAACAATTGAAAATATATATAAGATATAGAGATTAAATGGGAAGAAACTAAAATCTTAAAAACCTATAACAATTTAAAAGATGGTTTTTTAGACAAATTATTGACTATTATAGAAAAATCAAGCATTTGGTTATAAATAACCAACCAACTATAAAATGTCTCTAAAGTATGGCTATATTGCATTGATAATTTTTAAAACTTGAACAAATTGTTTGTTTACTTATTTATATAGTCAACAGATAGTGATTTGATGAAAATTTATATGAAGGTTGTAATTTTAATTGTTTATTATGTAATTTATATATTTTTATTGTAAGAAATGAGAATAAGTAAATTTAAATTTTGCTTGATTCTTTTTTTGTATTTCATATTCTATGAATTGAAGAGGATTGGCTTCCCAACTGAAAACATTTCTTTAATAAAAAATCATGTTACTTTTTTGAACTTTGCTGCTTAGCAGTGCTTGAAGTTTAAATGTTTGAATTGATAGTCATATCAACTGTCTGTATGTGTATTTTACTTTAAAATACATTTATAGGAAATGTAAAGATAAATTTTTTTGTGTACTTAGTAGAAAGGAATAATCTATAATTTAAGTGAAATAAAATGATCCAAAAAATATAAAATTTTTGAGAGAGAGATTATAGAGAAAGGGAGAATAAATATGAATGATATTTATATCATTCCTAGAGATCTGCTTTGTTAAAACATAGGCAAAATTTGTAAGCTGTGGAACTTTTTGGTTATGAAGTTATTAATGAATATATATATAAACTAAATTATAGATAATATATTTTACCTTATCAGTTTTTGGTACTTTTTTCATAAATGATTTTTCTGCATTATTTATAAGAATGATAGTTGGCTGAAATATTTTTCCTACTTTTTCAACAAGATGCATAAGCATTTTTAAGCCTGCTTTTCCTGGATATTTATTAGCAATATTTTCTGGAGACAAATCAAATATTACAGCATGTGTTGCTGAACATATTGCATTAATTAATACTTTCTTACCCACACCTGGAGGACCAAAAAAGAGAATGGATTTTATAAGTGGGGCAAGCATATGGATAGCAGAATTACCTAAAAAAATAAAATCATGTTATTAAAAGCTATATATATGTATATTGTTTAAGAAAATTTATTATTATATCAATCAAAATACTTTTACTTTTTTACAATAATAATAATATTAATGTTACTAATATTTTATAATAGATTTGATATTATATATTGTAAAGTGACAATATTTTCCAATAGGCATTCTTTAAAAATATCTCAAATTATTATGAGTGTCATGTGATTGGACAAAAGAAATTGTGAGGGTCATGGGAGTTGGAAAAAGATGTAAACAAATTAATCAATAGCACGTATTACTACTACTCCTGAAAAACATCACGTATGAAAAACAATAATTAAGAGCAAGAATAACCATATTTATCATAAAGCATGGAGCTAAGGATACTATGCTGGAAACCAAATAAAAAATAATCTTTATTCAGGTGATAATTACAAATTTATGACATGGGTTATCAGATCTGGATAAGATCCAAGGGAGAGACCCGAACCAAGAAGGTCACCTTGGGATCCAGACTGCCTGCCTTTGGACTGATGGGAAAGGAGACGGTAAACAATATAAAGACCCACTGAACAAAGGGTCAGGGTCTTCTTCCTGGTTTTCTATGACTGTTGTCTCCTCCCGACATATCTGTCCATTACCATCGTCGTCATCTGTTCATCGCCTTCTTAATCAGAGTTTGTCAATTTTTCAACATTGAAAATTCCTCCTTGCTCATTGGCTGACATTGTCCTCCCTGTTCCATTATCAAAATTCTCTGTTTATCTCCCACGAGGTACCATCACCTAATCAGGAAGTCAAAACACTGTCGTCAATCTCCACTTCATCTTGAACATCTGCATTGAAGAACTAAATTAAAGACGTCCACCAATTCCTAACTCACGATAAGGTATTTATCCTACCAACTGATGTGTTAAACTGTTAATATGTAAGATAATGTACAGGAATCTCTCTCATTAAATACTTATCATTAATGTTAATTTGCATTGAGTGACTTAGTGTGTCTTCCGGTTCTTCTGCCTTGTTCTTATGCATGCCACAACCGCGTTTAATTGGTAAGAATCAACTGTGTTGTTGGGACACACACACAAACCTAACTAGTATCAGAAATCTTGACTAAGGCATTTAAGGTTCCAACCTGTGCCTGACCATCTTGAATGCACCACAATTATTATTCATATTTTGTAACACTAATTCTTATCTCCAAATACATTTAACAATATTTGTACCTAATAACTGATTATTGTGAGATGAAAATATTTTTGAAGAATGAGAATATTCATCTTACAACAATTTCTTACTTTACAACAAACAGTGATTCAAGATTAAATATAAAGTGTGAATGAATATTGTTATGATTAAACAATCCTTACATCAAGTTCTTTATGTGAAAGACAAAATAAAAGTTTTATTGCACAAAATATTTTTTGTTATTGAAATTTCACAATCATCACCATTAATTTTAATCAGATTAACAAAATAATGTGAGAAAGTCTATTTCAGAAAACAATTTAAATTTACAAATAAAAAGTTTGTAGTATATGATAAAATTTTCAAAAATAATGTATTAAATCATCATTTGTCAATTTATAAGAAACATTTTTTTCCTTATAAATACAAGTATCCCTGGCTATACACGATCTCACTTTACATGTTTTTGCTATAACATGATTTTAAAAAGTAAATTAACTTTTTAAATTAAAAAAAATTTGTTTAAAAATCGTTTCGTGGATGAACTGCTCAAGTACCACTCATTAGAGTTCAACCAATGAAGAGCTTCTGGAGATGGAAAATGACATGAATGATGAAAGTCAGGAGCCCTTTGTTGCTGAGCCCATCAAACAACTTTCAACAAAACAAATAACTGAATTTTTTAAACATATTGACAGTATTGTCAGAATAATTGAAGAAAATGATCCTAATGAGACTAGAAGACCAAAGTTGCAAGAGAAATTCAGAATTCTTTGGCTTGATACAAAGAACTTTATAGAGAGACAGGAAGAATGCTACCGATTAGCTGAGTCTCGACTGTTTCATTAAAAAAATTGAAGATCATCGGCATATCATCCCAGAGACTTCTTTATTTAAGTGTTCCATGACCTGAAAAAGATTAAAAATCACTGTTCTAGACTGTTGTCTTTCAACTGAGTATTGTGATTTACAATTACCTATAGCAATTGTTCAGATGGCTTTGTATTTTAAAATTTTTCATTATAAAAACCTTACTGCTATATCCTAGTACAGTGGTTCCTCGCAATTTGACGTCCCGCAATTCGTCGGTTTCGCAATTCGACATTTGAGTTTTGCGTGTTGGTGCATGCGTGTGCATGGAATTGTGTGATGTCATTTGCTATTTGTCTGCGGGTTTGCGCATGCACATGCATGGAATTGTGTGATGTCATTTGCTATTTGTCAGGTTCTTTTTACATGCGCATGCATGGAATTGTGTTATGTCATTTGCTATTTGTCAGTTCTTTTTGGGATACCATGATGTTTACCCGTGTTGTTTGTGTTAATTTTCAATTCCACATTTTTCAGAAAGTAAAAGTTTGTAATTATTATTATTTTTTTGAGTGAAATGTAAGGATGGGTTTGGAGAACTGACCACAGGAAATATTCCGAAAAGAACACTTGATTGAACGAAGAGACGAAGAACAAATTGTAGATAAAGTGCAGAAAGGTAGAAAACTTAAAATGTAACTCGAGTATAGCATTTCTAGGACAACTGTCACAATGTTTTGGAACAGAGAGAGAAGATTATGGGTGCTAAGATGTCTGCTGGAAGACTTCATTCCAACATCCAAGGGCTAATAAATTGTTTGTTGTGTATAAAATAGTGTATTTCGTAATTTAGTGTGTTATACAATAGTAAAACACATGTAATAAAGTAAATAATATAGTGTATCTCTCTCATCTCACCCGTTAGTTAGAGGAGTGGGATGGCAATCAATAATGAATTAATCTATTTTACATAGTCTTATATGGGAAATATTGTCCCCAATTCGACAGTTTCTCAAATCGACATTAGTTCGGCAACAGATTACTGATGAATTGCGAGTCACCACTGTATCTGTTAAAAATATAGTATATTTTTAGAGTTTTATGTTTATAATGATTCCATAAAAAATATTTCTAATGTTAAAAACTTCATATAAAACATTATAAACATATATACCTGTACAGTCAATTCCGCTTAATTGGGCCACTGATTAATTGGGATAGTGACTTTTTTTTGGGCCAAATCTCAAAGAACAGAAACCAAACTAATAAACTAATACATAATTTAAATGCTTAATTGGGACAACTTTGCACTTAATTGGAACACTAGCAAAAAAATAATTTAGCAATTTTTTACATATTTTTGGAATTTTTCGAAAGTATGTCAACACTACTACGTACACTAATATTTGGCAACACCAATGTGATGTGAATCGGGTTTCTATTGTCGTGCGTCTGGCAAGTGTGCATTTGCTTAAGAGTCTACCATTACTATATACTGCACCTAGAGATATTAATTTACAGTGTCGATTTTATTTAAAATTTTTAAATCTGCCAAGATGTCGAAAAATGATTTTACACTTTCAAGTAAAATTGTTTTGCTAAATAAATTAAAAGCAAGCCATTTAATACAAGCCATCATAGACTTGCTGATATAACTGGTGCATCATTTTCTTGTTGTGGAAACACACTATGGTATCTACCATAGCACATTTCCTACAACAAAAAAAATGACAATAGAAAACCGATTCACATCACACTAATGTTGCCAAATATTAGTGTACATAGTAGTGTTGACATACTTTCGAAAAATTCCAAAAATATGTCAAAAATTGCTAAATTCCTTTTCTGCTACTGTTCCAATTAAGCATTTAAATTATATATTAGTTTATTAGTTTGGTTTCCGTTCTTTGAGATTTGGCCCAAAAAAGCAGCTGTCTCAATTAAATGGAACCTACGTATTACATATTTTATTTTAGAATTTATTATTAGTTCATTTAATTGGGTCAACATGGATTAGTCCCAACATGTCCCAATTAAACGGAATTGACTGTATATGTTTATATTAAATTTTCTACATCTAATTATAATTCTTCAGATTTACTTTCTAAATATTTTTATATATTAAATAAAAATATTTAGAAAACTACATTGAGGGATTATAATTAGATGAATATATTTCAGATATTAATAATTTTCCTAGCAAGTCAATCAAATTTGAAAACAGACTTGCTATTTTTTAATTACAAGTATGTTCATAGAGACTTTTTTAATTTATAATCAAAAATTCATAAAATATATTTTTTTTTAATCCCTCAATGATATTTAAATATAAAACTATAACAAATAGAAAAACTCAAATAAAAAGTTTTACTATATTTGTTATTGTCTTTGTAGAAATACAAAGTACAGGTATACATTTCATTTACAGATCAATGATAACATTCTAATGGGAAGGGATGATCAACTCTGTACATGTTTACAATTTCAGTGGTGACACATCTGGAAGCAAGGGATGAATGGAAAACCATTCCAGGTTGGCATTCATATACAACTTTTGATGGGGGGTTAAAAGGAGACTTTACAAGAACATACTATACATAACAATTTTAATGTGGTGATGCAGGAATTAGTATAAGAGTGCTGCCACATTCAAGTCAATAAACAATGGAATTAAATCCATGCATTTTGTTTGTGCTACAAAAATAAAATTTAAATAATAAAGCAGTGCTCAAATTTTAAATTAAATCACTTTTAAATAACATAATTCACTGCTCAAAGTATTTTTTCCAGTTTGTTACATGGTAAAATACATTTAACATGGGTAATTATCATTTTTTTTTTTTTACAAACACACATAATACACTTTATACAATTTTTGGAAAATTTCTATAAAGACATTCAGCAGAGCAAAGTGGAAATATTTTTATAATGATTTTTTAAACATTTTTTTAAAATTGAAATCACTAGTTTGAACCAAATTTCATAGATCATTGTACAATATTCTGTACAAAAAATATATATATAGGAACGTAATAAGCTACGTACAACTTTTCTACATTTGTTTTAAAGCTAAAGTACAAGAGTATTGTAATAAGAATACAAATTATATTGTAATTAAATTTATATAAATTCTATTTTTAGTATCTCAAACTATAAGAGATAAAGCATTATGCTTTTCATTTATATTTATGTAATATATAAGCAAAACAATGACCCGTTGGCACAAAGAACATATAGTAAATTTATCCTTGAAATATAAAAGAATGTCTCTCTCAATTTCTCATAAGTACATCAATTTTTATGACAACAATGGCTCTACAATGTTTCTTCTTTTGATTCATAAAAAGAACATTAAAAGATTTATCAGTTTATTTATATATATATATTTTTCTTTCTTTTTACTATGAAATATTTTCTATATATGAAAAGTCAAAGACTTTATACATTCTGGTAACAAATAAACAATTTTTTAAAATTGATTTGATGTACATTTTTGATGGAATTAATTTGCTATTGAATAAAAAATCTTTTATTTACTCTCAAGTTTTGAATTAATAAATTGCTCAATTTCATTTTTTTTAAATATAAAATTTCAATTTTCTATTTGTATTCAAATTTTGAAGTTGATCATTTTTTTAAAACTTCATAAATAATTTAAATAAGATAAAAAGTTTTAAAATAAATTTGCATCCTAATTCAAAATATAAAAATTATCTGCTTTTATCTATATATATTATTTTAAAATATTTTATATTGTTGGTCATTATATGAATTCAAAAACATTTAATAGAATTATTTTTGAAAATTTAAATTTATCATCATATATACATAATTTATTTTAGAACAGAAAAAAAAAGTGAAATTTGGAATATAAGTGAAAAGTATTTAAATAACAATACAGCAGCTTTGAGCAGTTTTGAAAAATTAACATATGTTTGAGCACATTAAATTATATATAAATCATGAAACGGAAGTGTTTGAGCAAATCTGATCCAACACGATTGATATATATATTATGAATTCAATTTACATGTGGAATAATATATTTGGAATAGTTGTGCTCTTGATAGATAAAACAAAACTGTTGATTTATTTTAAAATTTCTCTTGCTGAAATAATCAAACATTTAATTGGTATAAATTGAGTATTTTTATGCTGTAAATAAATATGTTTCCTGAATTATTAAGATAATATATTTTAGGGAAAAAATTTAACAGGAATAAATTGATTTCTGAATAATAAGAACAATCAAGGCGAAAATATTAACCGAAGCACCATAGATGATTGCTTGAACCCAATAATTATAATATGATATATGCAAGCAGCAAGTATGAAAATATAGCTTATGCATAAGAAAAAAAATCAAGAAATAATTATGCTATAATCACCACATTCCTTCAAAAATATATATTTCACTCTAATAAATAGGACATGTTCAATCAAAAACATCAATGTTTTTGCAATAAAATTTACTGTTTTAAACAGTTTCATTAAATGTTGATTATGATGACTTGCTTGAATCCACATCTGTAAGTACGGGTATAAGTTTTATCATTTTTTCGAGAATAAACCAATGAAACTGTACATTGTTGCATGGAATTTGCAGCACAGCAACAGCAGATCAATAAAATACAACTAGGAAAACCCATATACAGAATGGTGGATGAAACGCGATACTGCACTGACCCTCAATTCATTAATTTCTATTGTGTTACTTGTTGTGAGAGTCTTCCACTTGTCATAAGTGATTTTATATTATATACAAATATGTACAAAATGAATACAACAAGTATGTCTTTTCCTCAGATCTTAACTTTTTTCTTTGTATATCACGTTTCTTCTTTTAAAATATGAAGTCCCCTGCGAACATATTCAACCAGTTCAGAAAACATACTATGCAATGTAAGACGTCCACATTGGTTATCCAACATTTTAAAAAATTCTGCAAAATTTGGGTCAAAATATTAAATTTATTATATTTATAAATATTAATAATAACATTTTATATCAATAAATTATTTTACAATACCTTTGCAATGGCCATGTGTGATACGGATATCAGCCTGTTCCCACAGGTCATGACAAAGATGCAAATATGATAAGTAAGTACTTTGGCGTTGTAACATGCTATACGTATGATGAGGCAAACTGATAACATCGTGATCTTGTGAAAGTTGTTGTTGAGTCAAACTCACAGTAGATAATGGAGTGCCAACAATGCTATCATTGCCATGAGTTCGTGATTGTGCACCATTTATTTCACTGCTACTATAGCCACTACTCTGAGATCCAACAGAAGCAACACTTCCAGCTGGTGATGGAGTAGGTGAATGAGGTGATGGCATTCCTCCTTTTAAATGTCCAGGAGATGGTTGAGAGAGCCGTGAAACAGGTGGTGTATGTAAAGATGGATGATTTGTATTCATCTGTGAAAATTTTTTAATAATTAAAGAGAATGAATTTCATAAATACTGCAATATGAAATTTAATCTTAACATGAACATTAGAAGAAAACTATTATTATTTAAATAATATATATATAATATAAAATTGATGATAAATTGAAATATAATTTATTTTATGAAATTTGAGAATCTGAAATCAAATAATGTTAGCATAGTAAGGCCATTAACAACAAAAATAAAGTATTTGTATTAGTTACAACTGGTTAATATAATAAATTACAAATTAATATAGCTTAAAAATACAATTATATTAATAATAGTAAATACAGATTTTTAAATATGTTTATTGTCTTTTTTCTTTTATTTAACAATATTCAATTATTATTATTTATATTTCATTAGTAACAAAATTATTGCTAAGATATTCTTACTTTTCCATATTAAATATAATTTCTAATTTGAAAACAAATTTCATCAAGACTGTAAAATAGTAATTACTAATTGCTTATTTTGAAAAACTATCATCATACAGTACACACTGAAATTCTTTACTGTACTTAAAATATACAAAAAATAACTGTTGACAAATATTTTGTAGCAAAGATAATTAATTATTCAAATAAGTAATATTCATAATATATTAATGCTAAGTAATATATAATTAAAAATATAGTAAGTTCTTGATAATATATAATAAATACATGAATATGATTCAATTATAAGATTAGTTTAGTGGCTGTCATATTTTAATTTAAAAAAATAATTTTAAAAAATATGATACATAAAAAACCAATTTAAAATGTAGAAATATACTCCACTTATAAATTATATAATATTTTTTTCAATTTAAAAATCTATTTGGTCTATTTTAGAACTTCTGTTCTTCAATATGAAAGTTAATCTGATAATGATAACAATTTTTTCGAGAACAAGTTAGATTAATAATTGATAATTAGAGAATTATTTAAATTTGAAAGATTATTTTTTAATCAGACAAAATACTCTGTAATTATTTAAAGAAACTCACTCTGTATGTTATTTGAATTTTTTAAATAATTTCTTTATATAATCAGATTCCAATTAATTAGAAAAAACAAGTAGATATTTATTTAAGATCATCTTAAAGCTTTTCACAATCAAAAATCCAAAACTAGAGTATTTATTAATCAACACTTGATAGTGTATAACTAAGTATTACTTGTCTGTAATGGAAAAAAAAGAGGATATGACAAACCAAATCAAAATTCATATTTTTTTATATTTTTATATTCATTCATATTTTTTTATATTCTTCAATGATCATTGAAGAATATAAAAAAACCATAAATTATATTCTGTACCCACAACTGAATGAAAAATTTCAAAAAAATAATAATTTTTATTTTTTCTAGTTATTGATATATTTTAATATTTTATATTTAATACTTTAATAAGAAACTTTTTATTTTTGTATATAGTTCTGTAATATGTTACATGGTGTATAAATTAAGTGAATATCCAATTATTAAGTAGCTTTCCAAAAAATGGTAATCAGTTCAGCTTTATTTTTATTGGACAAGAGTATGAAGTATACAATATAAATTATTTCAACTACTGCCCTAAATTTAGGAATTAGATGGTCACATCATACTCAGTTACATTTATGATTTTTGTTTCTGGATTAATTTGGCAAAATTTCAACAAAACTTTTTACATCATCACTTGATAATTAAAAAAACAATGATTTCTGATGTAAAACAGCAGCAATGTATATAGTAGTAAAAAATTCTAGAAAAATTCCTTAAATGCATGAATTATTATTATTTAACATATGCACATTAATTAATATTTTTTACAATATCTTACATAGACTTTAAAATTCTAGACAGTAAGATAACAAAATAATTAGAATACATGCACTGCTTGATTTATGAACTTAATTTGTATGTAGATTTTGTTTATAAATCTGATATTGTTATTATTTTCTCTCCAAAAAGTACTGAACTAACTTCATATACTGCATTTTATAATATACTTAACAATTGGATGAATTAGAAATTTCTTATTTCACAAATATGAATGAAAAGTTCTGATTATAAAGTCTTTTGGTATAATAATTACCATCTTGAAATACTACTGTAATAAGTTAATTGCATAATTTTACATTATATTGGTTGCTAGAGCATTCTGCTATCATAATATTTAAATTTCTTAGAGAATTGCAAATTTAAAAAAAAAAAATTTTTTTAAATATTGTTCTAAACTTGTTCTCTATGTATTTCTTTTTGTAACCAAATAGATTTACAATTGATTAGGACCCTTTTGGGTTGAAATACTTAAGAATTATATTTTTATTTATACATGATATTTTCTGCCATCTCAGATGCTTGTTTTGGATTTTATTATGGTTTTCTTCTTCTAAAATTTATTTTCTGATATAATCAAAATAGTTTAATATTAATACAATTCAGTTGTATTGATTATCAAATTATACAAGACTACATTTTACTTGAAATATTTGCAATCAAATATTTTAAATAAAATAAAATGTAATCATTTCATGATAAGCATGGAGTTTAAACCTGCTAATTTTATCAAGAACTTACTACACATTAAATTATGGTAGCCATCAATATTTACTTAATAACAATATTTTTATATTTTGATAAAGTAAAGTCAATGTTTTATTTTAAATAAACATTAATTTAAAAATTTAATTTGTTTAATTTAAATAATTTATGTATGTGACAATATCATTTTTATATTCTAAATTAAATTAATTTCTACATTTTCTTAAATAAACTAAAATAAATAACTTTTATATTTTGTAAAAAAATTGCTATTAAAAACAAACTATATTTCTTCTAAGTATATATATACATTCTAAACTTTTAATCAGATAACTACATTTATTTAGTTGTATTTAAATTTTCATAATATAAATTTATTTGCTAATAAAAAAATAATATTAGATACAGTTTAAAACATAATTATATTACTAGTTTTCTCATAATTTATTTCTATACATATAAATTATCTTTAGAAGATTATAACAACATGATGATATGTATTATAATCCTCTAAAGCTATGAAGAAAAAAAAATATGAAAATTTTTATTTTCTCCATAGCCTTAGAGGACTATAATGAATTATTTTCTTGCAGAATTAATTTTGACCATCTTGAAGAAACTAATTACTAAATTAAGTATATAATATAAAAAATATAAATAAATAAATGAATAATAATAAAAAAATTAATAAAACATTTTCAATAATATTAAAAATATCTTACACTGTGATACTTTGTCAAATTTTTATGGATTTCTCTTACTTCATTTCTTTTCAATCGATATAGTTTCTTTGATATTATATGGGTGGGTTAATAAGACGAAGGAGATGTTTGCTCATTTAGTACATAATAAATTGCCAATGTTTTTTGTATATTTTATATGCATAAAATCTTGACATTTTTCTTCTGTACACTGCTGAAATAAACTTAAACAGATTTTTAATAAAAATCGAAAGTACTTCTATTTTGAGTAGATATATAATTTATTTGCACATATGAGTAATTTTCCTGCCAGTACTATTTGTGTTTTGTTTATGAATAAAATCTTTATAAAATTTCCTTTAATATGCATTTAATAAATACTAATTTGTTTATTATATCAAATTTATTACAATTTGAGGAAAAAAATAATTACCTATAATCATAATATAACACCGTAATTAAAAATTTTTAAATATTATAAATTTCTTACTTTTTTTATTACAGTATAAAATAACTGCTGGTATCTGCTTTTTGAAAAAAAATAATTACTTATAATCATAATATAACACTGTAATTAAAAATTTTTAAATATAAATTTCTTACTTTTTTTATTACAGTATAAAATAACTGCTGGTATCTGCTTTTTGATAATTAATTATAAATTTATGAAATATAATATAAGATTAATTTCTGTTCTGTTGTTTAAAATAAATTCTCTTGATTTTTAAAAATTAAAATTGAAAATTTTTGCCAAATCAAAAAGTATCCAGTGTAGTTTATGTAAAGCAACAAATAGATCAAAAAATCATAAAATGCTGGTCCACTTGTATGATCTAAATTTGATCTCTCTGCAACCCAGCTGGATAGCAATGTGATACAATTGTATCTGTTGTGAAATATTGTACACAAATCTTGTTAAAGAAAGTATTATCTGCCAAATGAACTAAACTAGTTTTTTTATTTTCAATTTCTAGGTGTGTTTTTACTCGATTGGCATCCATAGGAGTTCTCATAGTAAGTTTACATAGTCAAATATCCTGCAGTTCTAGAACTGAATGTGGTGAAGGTATTGACAAATGTCAAACACCAAAGGTATGCAACTTTTTTATATATTTTCTAAATTATTTTTATATTTACGAATAAATTATGATATTTTCTGTCTAGTGTTGGGAGACTTATGTTGGTCAACAAATCTACAAATTGAGTATTTTTGATTTTATTGTGGTTTTAGTAACTACGTTTTTTGTAGGTTTTCCTAGAAAGTGAGTTAAACAGTTTTGTAGATAATCTTATTGCCTGTTGTTATTTTTTTGACTTTTATTTTTTCATTAGACTTTTAGTAACTAAAGTAAAATGCAAACTTTTTCAACTTATCGGAAGAGAAGAATTTGATATTCCACAAAATGTTTTAGGTCTAGTCTATTCGCAGACATTATGTTGGTGAGTTATATACTATTGTTTATAATTAAATTTAAATTTATTTAACATAATTTTATTTAATTTTTTCTCAATAGGCTTGGTGTATTTTATTGTCCGTTCTTGCCATTATTGTCTGTTATAAAATATTTTATTTATTATTATGTGAAGAAGGTAAGTAGTTTTTTAATATAATTTACTAGAAATAATAGATAAATTTAATAATTTTAAAATTTTTTAGTTTTCATTAGTAATAAATTGTGGGCAGAGTAAAGAATCATATAGAGCTTCTCGCTCAAATATATTTTTTATTATTGTGTTGATGATGTCATATTTGATTGGTCTTTTTCCACTGCTGTATTCTATAACTGAGTAAGTTTCATATTTAATACTAAAACTTTTAATCTGAACTGGTATTCCATAATATTGTGTTAAAATTTTTAGATTAGAAACATCAAAAGGTTGTAGCCCATTCCGATATCATAAATCAGCTTGGAATACAATGGTTCATTTTGTTGCTAAACTTCCTAATTGGGTGAATGTAGCTGTAGGAATAATTGGTAGTGCTGGATTTGGAGTTCCAGTTTTTGTGATACTCAGGTAAATGATATAAAAATGAAGTTTTGGATTAATTTCTTCAAATATATCTGATGAAAATAGATATTCTGTATTAGGGTCGCTGAGAGGAGGTGAAATCTGAGACTTTTGTCGTGGGCCTGGCATCAAAAAGGGCTCGACTGTCCAGCCCCGACGTATCATATAACATGCCCGATAGTTCGCAGGCTGTGACAAGAGTGCACTGTCCACCTAAAGCAGTTGTGTCAAAATAAACTATTTTATATATAATAGTATTTTGATAGATGAACGTTTTAAAATTTTATTCATCCCTCATTGAAGGTTTTTAAAATTTTTGGCTTGATCTCAAATGAGGCCAAAAAATTTAAAAATTCTCTTTTTATTTAATGTTTGTATTTTATATATGTAATGTATCAAATTTTGAATTTATTGTACACTTTTTGTATTAAATGTTTAATGTTTTATATGACTTTTTTATTAAACCAAAGTGATATACTTTTTTAAATGGGATCCGGACCACAAACTTAAGAGCCCAAAAATTTCTCTCAGTGGCCCTGTTCAATAATAATAATTTTATTCCATATATTCCATATTTTCCATAGACAATTTCTGTTTTTATAAAAACATATCCCCACTTAATTTGATATTCTACTGAATTTTTAATTTTTCTATAAATTTTATCATGTATTCCAAAAGTGTATTATATTTAAATATGTTGTTATAATTAAACTTTTTTTGTTTTTAATTTTAGTTTGCTTCTCTACTATTATCTCACTCTGTCAGCAACATATTCTCAGCTATCAGAAATTATGAAGGACCATTTGCAAATGGAAAGCCGAGACAAGAATTTTCTTTTAAGAAAATTTATGTTTATCCTTCATCATCCACAGAAATAATAAGCAACTTATGCAATGATGAATCCTTGCCAGTTTGTTACCTGAAATTTTTTTACTATTTATACAAAGCCAAATATATTTATATAGATATTACCAATTTATTTGTAAGGCCAGTAAATGTATAATTTTATATTTTAATCGTGATATAATTTATTGTACATCATAAGAAAATAAAATTATTTTATTTTAATTATGATTGTAAATTATTTTAAATGAGTAGTTTTTATATGATTTTATAAAATCAGTGATGTAAAATCTTGATACATTTTATATAAATCAGTGTTAAGAAAAGTATTACTACTACTATTGTCAAGTGAGAAAATTATATTGATATATATAATTTTCAAAACTCATGTATGTGTGTGTAATATACTGGAGTTTTCCACAGATTATGAATGATGTTTCATACATATAAACATGCTATTTCATTTTAAAATTTTAGAAAATTTCATAAATTCTTCAAGAATTTTAAATATTATTACAGTGGAATGTTCTATCAATAAATTTAATGTAAAATATATAGTTATTTAACATTTTACAGCAATAAGTTCAAAATGATGGCACTTTTACCAAAAAAAAAGGAAACTTCATTTTATAAGTGAAATTTTTTATTCAAATATCTGAAACAAAAATATCATAATTGCTCAAGTTATGGCAAAGAGTTTTTCTAAAAACTACATGCTTGTTATTCATAATACGACAATATATATATATATATATATTGATTCAATACTTCTGGGTTTAACGTAAGAATATAAGTGATAACCAACATATATATTCATGCAAGTTTAATTATATTTGTATTAATTCAAATTATATCTGATAAACCTTGTAATATTAATTAGCATTTTTGTTTTCATTTACAAACAAAATCTATTTTTTGTCTGAGATCTAATTTTAGTTTTTTAAATTTTAAAATATATATCAAAGATAATTGCATATAACTACTACAAAAGCATACAAAATATGAAATTTGTAAAATAGATATTATTATAATAAATTTTAATAATCCATAAAGTATTTTATTTTTGAACACAATATAAAATCAGATAAATTATTATTGCTTATATATATATTTTGTCTTGATACTTTAATAGCATGTTAGTGCAACTTAATTTTTATATCATGATATATCTATACTGTACTATAATTATTTTTAATTTTCAATTATTAATTTAATAATTTATCCAAAAAAATACTCAAAAAGTTTATCATATGAAGAAGTTTCAGGAGATTTAAAACTCAAATAAAGCTATTTAGTAATTATGTATCAATACATTTCAAGATAATATAAAAATTCACAAAAAGCCATCCAACCAATGAATGAATAAATTTAGAGTAGCTAAAAATATATTAAAAGCATATTTTATACATGAATTCTTTGGCCAATTTAATCCTTTCATATTATAATTTAAAAAAAGAAAAATTTACTAATTTAACTCTTGTTTCTGGGCATCTAGTTAGAATTTTGATAATGAAATAATATAGCCTATTAAAAAAATAAAATTAATCAACTGGAAGTTGAAAGATGGGATTCAACGGGCAGGGCCCGGACTCCTGAAAAACGAGATGTGTAATCTGGAATTAAAGCCGGATCTCCAAGATGGTAAGTAATCATTTTGCTACGCGGCCATCCAGCTAATTTGATCAGAAAATAAAAAAACTTCATAGTAACAATCCATGCATATAATGAACGGAATAATTTTTAGTATAATTAAAAATTTCTGAGGTATCAAGGATCCAAATATGTTTTAAATTAAATGGCATTCTACATTTCGTCATTACTAAACTTGCATGGAGTGTGTTTTCGTTTTTGTGGACAGATTGGCATCGAATTCGGACATTCGATCTGTCCGCTTTCGATGCCAACTGTGGCAATCCACAGCTGCTTTGCCATTTAATCTGCCATATTTGCCTGGAATTGCTCTGCCACTTAAGTAATCAGCAATGATTAAAGCATGGTGTAAAAAAATAAAAAAGACATTAAATGACAAAAGTTATTGCTCCACTCTAGTCAGACATTCGTTTCGATATTTACAATGATTAAGAAAAAAGTAATCAGAAATCGAAAAAACTCGGATAAAATTAAATGTTTACAATTTTTATTTATTTATTTATTACAGATGTTAAAAATGTAATTGTAGAAAATATTCAAAATTATATTATTTTCCCATGTTCCATTTACTATTCAAGTAATACTGTATATAATAATATTGTATAAATGATTTTTTCACATCCTCAGGATTAGTAATTTCCTTTTTAGTGATAATTTATTAAAGTAAATATCCCTTCTGCATCGGTGACCTATTGTGCTTATCTAGTTCATCGCTGGTAACTGTGCGGAGAGGATGGATAGAGAAATGCTTCTGTAAGATTTTTGGATGTATCCTTACCACCAGTATGATGCTTTGGATATTTCTCTTACTAATTTCTGGTATTTATTGGTTTTAACTTATTTTTTAATCATTAAATTGAGATAATTAATGAAAATTTTATAAATTAAACTTTTTTTAAAAAATTTGGCTTTATGGTTTCTGTCAAAAATGAAATACAATTTTTTCATCAATAAAAAAAAAAATTCGTAAATATTTTAAATTCTTAGTTTAATAGTTTTTTTTATATAATTAAAATTAAAAAAATAATAATAATGATAAAAGCATTTTAATATTATTATCGACAGCTATAGCAACAACCAATTTGAATATGAATATACAGATGAAGAACAAAGAAGTTCCAAGTTACGAGGTAGGCATATAATGATTATCAATTTTAAGGTGTTCATAACTTTTTAAGAAAAGTCTTTTGTCCCGTTTTGCAACCTCAAAAAAGATTTCTGTATGCAATCTGTTTGATCAATTGCATTTGATAATCGATTTTCATTAGTTTTCTAAAATATGATCATCATTGTTTAGGTTAGTTTTAAATTATGTCAATAAATCTCAAGAGTTATATGTTAGGAGGGTGGCGGTGAAATGATACATAAAAGCATCCCAGTGACTGCAGATTTCATAAGATAAGTACATACGGAAACAAAAGAAGGAGGCATATATATCCAGCAGTGGATGAAATAGAAATGCTGATGATGGAAGATCAAAATCTGGAATTCCTCAAAAAATTTCTGTTATTTGGACCTCAGATAATGAGTCAGATTCCATCACGAATCCTTTGGATGGAAAGTTGAAGTGTTTCCAGGTAAACTGGCTCGTCCCATTCTTTAGCTCTCCGGTTGACTCCATCACGGATATTGACCAACCTATGGTGGGCTTCGAAGTTGGTGCTGCCAAAATTATGACTTGTATGTTTCTGTGGCATAAAAATAATTAACTTTTCTTTATGAAAATTCAATTACTTATTTGAGGATTTATGCCGCAAAATCGAATGGTAAATATCAGACGGTGAGTCAATTAAAAATGTATTTTTTTTTTTTTTTGCATATTTTACGTCCCCTTTCCAATCAGGGAGATTATTTTTTTTTGCATATTTTACGTCCCCTTTCCAATCAGGGAGATTACTCTAAGGGATGGGGCCAGTTCCAACCATGGGCTGCATCCACACCCGTGGAGGGGGTGGGCAGTCCCCCCCTTTCCAATCAGGGAGATTACTAAGGGGGCGGGGCCAGTTTCCAACACGGAGACTGCACCCACACCCGTGGAAGGGGGCCGGATGGTGAAGGACGAGGATCACCCACCAGCATATTTTATGCCCCCTTTCCAATCAGGAAGATTACTAAGGGGGCGGGACCAGTTCCAACCACGGGCTGCACCCACATCCTGTGTAGGGGGGCCGGATGGTAAATGATGGGAATCACCGGACTGGGCCCAGTAAGCGGACCGGATGGTGAAGGACGGGGATCACCGGGCCGGGCCCAGTATCCCAGGGTGGGGCCAGTTCCAACCACGGGCTGCACCCACACCCGTGGAGGGGTGTCGGATGGTGAAGAACGGGGATCACCGGGCCTGACCCAGTACCCCGAAGGGTAAGAAACCTTTAAAGTTTAAACATCTGTCATTTATAGTGTTGATCGGGCTGCACCCACACCCGTGGAGGGGGGCCGGATGGTGAAGGACGGGAGGTGATCACCGGGCCGGGCCCAGCACCCCGAAAAAATCCGGGACCAGACCCATCACCGGGCCGGGCCCAGCACCCCGAAAAAAATCCGGGACCAGACCCGGGTCGCCGAAACCCGGCATCCTCCAGCGTAGTACGCCAACGCGTTACCACTCGGCCATCCGGCCGCTGGTACGCCAACGCGTTACCACTCGGCCATCCGGCCGCCATTAAAAATGTATTAAGACTAGATAGAGCTGCGATTATATCATCTAATAGCATGAAGAATGAGAATAAATGGCCTTTGTCCAGAATCCTTATAAAATGCGTGGAACATGGGATTTCATCTAATCTTTTACATTGAAAATTCTCTTCTATGTGCCTCTCGGCTG
This sequence comes from Olivierus martensii, assembly GCA_000484575.1. Taxonomy (NCBI): domain Eukaryota; kingdom Metazoa; phylum Arthropoda; class Arachnida; order Scorpiones; family Buthidae; genus Olivierus; species Olivierus martensii. Next base: position 45,531 of record AYEL01075430.1, read on the forward strand.
ACCATATTCTAACAATTAATTAAACATGCTAATATATAAAATATCGACATTTTTCTTATTTCAAATGCTCTATTATCTAAATTCTTTTTATGAAAATATAATGTATAAAACGAATTTAAGTATCATATATTATTATTATATTGTAAAATTAGTTTTGTATCTTTAGATAACGCCGAGCGATGCAGATTCTACGTTACAGTCAAATGAGTATACTGGTAAATATGTCAAAGATTTACATAACTAACCCTTTTTATTTTAAATGTATTGAAATTAAACATTTTTTTCAGGTATAATCAATGAACCACCTGTATTCACCGTTAGGAATAATGATGGAAAAATATGCATTCTTTCCAAGTTCTTCATAAATCTTTTCATTCGCTATCACACTGAAACAGGAGAACAGGTAGTTTTGTTATTAGGTTATGATTCGAAATGAAATAAAATTTAAAAACATGCTTTAATCCTAAAACAGAGCGTAATGATCTATTTGCCACCAAGTGTAAAGTCTAACGGAAAATGCGGAAGCCCACAAGAAAATCCAGTTTTGGAGCTGTCATGGCCAGGTTTTCATCTGAATATTCATTTTATAAGAGTAAGCTAGTTTAATGAAATTTTATATATGTGTAATAATTATCTCTAATACGAATTTTTTACTTAATGATCACAGATACCATCTAGCAACAAGAATCTTCCAGACAAATGGACTATTGAATTCATTACACTATTGTATGACATAGCTGGGGCTCTATATGATGGTGTAATTGACGGTAAATATAATACAAATTTTAATTTTTAAAGTACAGTAATTAGATCTATAAACTTTTAGAAAAACCATAAACATTTCTTCAAATTTTATTTTTGTTTACAGCTGGAAAGAAAGTAGTTATGAGCGATAAAAACATCACCCAGTTTGAAACTTCAATAGAAAAATCCTATTACTGCCAGTCATCTGAAGTAGCAATGTATAATAGAAAGAATGTTAAAATGGCCATGATCAGATTAATGGAAGTAAGACTTCAATCGTATGGAATTACAAACGGAAAATTCTCCGAAGGTATCATTTTAAATTACACCTGAATAATTACTTTTATTCGTTCTTACACGCTTTTCTTCTTCAGCACAGAATTGCAATCATATTTATGTTGGAGGACTATCCGGATCGTTTGCTGAAGGCGAGAATGTTCCCATAGCTGTTCGTTTAGCATTTTGATAATCACATCGCCTAACTTTTTCATTGCATTTTCTATATACATTTATCATAATCATGTAAATTTATTGCAATATTTGATATTTCAGGAAGAACTAACAAGCGGTGAAGGATCTGCAGTATCATCAAATGATTTTACAAGTAAGTCTACATAATTAAGTAATGTAAAATTTTACACGTTTTACTAGTCAGGGTACCCGGCGTTGCCCGGGAATTTCTGATACATAATGCAATTTGTACAACTATTACATCATCATGACGTCGGGCATTCTGGCAGTGGCGTAGTGAGGGGGGAAAGGGGTCCTATCATGCCCCGGGTGCCACTCGCAGAGGGGCGCCAAATTCTTATTACGAGTATATTCTATATATTATATATGTTTTCCGGGGGGCGCCAGTTATGCTCGCTACGTCGTTGCATTCTGGCTAGTTTATTATAAATATATTATTATGTTTGCTTATTACGTTACAAGCTGGATTCACACTGGTCTGAGACCACGTCTACGACTATGACCACAACTGACAACTCGCGATAGAACACGCACATTGATCACGACCGGCTTCACGATTTTTCGAATCAACCGATAGCAACTGCGTAAAAAACAGCCAATAAGAGCCGATGTAGCATACAGCTCGTAACAGATGGACAAATGCCTCCTTTCTATTGGCTATCATAATGACGTAGCCGCTGCGACCGCGACAATATTCAACAAGTTGAATATTGTCGTGGTCGCAACGAAAAGCCGTGAAGCGAGGCCTGATGGGATTGTTTCTATAGCAACAGTCGTGATAGGTCGGTTGTCTCGAGGCCAGTGTGAATCCAGCCTTAGAAATTTATCTATTGTTTCTTTCTGTCCAATTTTAATGTTGATTTAAGTAACATATATATCACGGCGGCCGGATGGCTGAGTGGTAACGCTATCGGCGTGCCACGCAGAAGGGCCCCGGTTCGTGTCCCGCATCTGGTCCTGGATTTTTTCGGGGTACTGGGCTCGGCCCGGTGATTCCCATCCTTCACCATCCGGTTCCCCTTCACGGGTGTGGGTGCAGCTCGTTGTTGAAACTGGCCCCGCCCCCTTAGTAATCTCCCTGATTGGAAAGGGGGCATAATATATAAAAAAACATATATCACGATAACGACATCCGTCGCGACAATGACGTCATAATAAAGTCTATTTTATTTTGTAAACTAACAATGTACCTATTAAAACTAAAAAGAAAATAATTCAGACACTATGCTTTTCATAGTAACCAACTGCGCCCAGCGTTGCCTTCGAAATATTTTACAATGATTTTGATTCTTCAGATATTTTCTTGAGCAAATATCTCAAGAAAATATGCATTAAATAACATTTTATATTAATTTTTCGTTTCAATTAAAAAATTATCATCATAAATGACATTTTAATAATTTAAAAATTAACAGTTATAAGCAATGAACCAGCTCCAACTTCGACTTTCGCCGTTTGGGACGAGGAAGGAAAAATTTGTATCCTAGCAAAATTCTTGGCAACTTTCATCATATTTTATCCCAGCAGCAAAGGCGAAAAGGTAAATTGTATTATTGTTTTTACAATGAAAAATTATCTAAGGAATTTCCTAAAAATTCAATTATTAAATTTATCAGAATGTATCGGTCGGTTTACCAGAAAACGCAAGATCAAACGGAAAGTGTGGAAGTCAAACAGAAGATCCAGTTTTACAATTATTTTGGTTAGGTTTTCGATTAAAAATGACTTTTACTAGAGTAAGTCACACAATTATCATTATACTTTAGTTAAATAATAATATCTATAAATAATAATTTATGTATTTTATAAGATTTCATCAAAAGATGCTTCAGATCGCTGGATTATCAGGAGCATCGAGTTATCCTACAATACAGCTGGACATCTTTTTGATAGAGCAATTAATGGTAAGATTAAGTATGTAGCTTATAAAATTTCCATTTATAACAATTTCAAAATTAGATTAGATTAAATTTGCGATGGTCAGCGCGATGCATTGAAGAATGAGAATCAACGAATCGGATCCGGATCCCTTAGAAAAATGAACGAAATGCAATATTTATTCATTTTTTTCAGGAATCATTCATCCAGTCTAAATTAATGATTGGGTTTTCACATAAATCTTATCCATATGTAACTTCAAAGTTTTATTTCTTTTTTTTAAGCTAAAATGAATACAGTCTGGAGTAAGAATAACGCTACTCAATTTGAAACTCAGATAGGCAAATCATATTACTGTCCATCACCCGATCCCATCTCCTTGTATAACGCTAAACAACATAGGGTAGCCATATTCAAATTAAAATATGTAAAGATCCAACCATTCGGAATTAAAAAAGGAATATTTTCTGAAGGTAATAGTTTGATTTTATAAAAAAAAATATTTCCGATAAAGTGATTTAAATTTATATATTCTCCTTGCAGTTCAAACATGCAGTTTTCTGCAATACAGAGATTCGCAGCAGCATCCAAAGCACGAGAACATTACGTTATCTGTGCTAGTTGATGAAGATAATAGTTTTATCATAAGTGTGGTCAACTCTCTTACCGTTTTGATTGTTTTTGTTATACTTTGTTACTCTCTACACAGATCAATGGTTAGACGAGTTGTTGATTATGATACAAAGGATTGCTGATATATTCATCACAATGCTTAATGAAATATAAAAATTTTTAATTGATCAACTTCAATGGACTAATTTATATGACATCCTTTAAAAAGAAAAGAATAAAGAATGATGAAAGTGAATTTCCTCCTTTAACCATATTTCTACCTAAAATTTCATGACTGAAATGGCGAAAACTCGAAGATTAACATTTTTTTTAATAATATGCAAATCATTTAAAATTCATGATTAGCACGATTTATTTTATATTTATCCATAATATTTAAGCAAACATAATTAATTATTCAAAAAATTATAAAATATATCCAGGACAAATAAGTTTTCATTACCATTTAAAAAATTAATATAGTATTTCGATTATAAATTTATGGGATCCTCTTAGATTATAAAATATATCGAGGACAAATAAGTTTTCATTACCATTTAAAAAATTAATATAGTATTTCGATTATAAATTATTACAAATATTTATTAAATATTTTTTAGATATTTGTGATAATTTTGAATAATGTAAATAAATCTAACTTTAACAAATTCAATAAGACATAATCATACATGGACAGATTAGCGCCATCTATAAATTAATACTTTAATAAATAAAATTGTGCCATCTCTTATTTTTATTAAAATTATTTCTAATTATTAAAATTTCTGTTGAAATTAAATGTTTATTTTAACAAATTTGGGTTCATTTAGATTTTAAAATACTCTTGAGTTATGATTTATGCAAGGATGTTTTATATATAAAACAATCTTGGATTTATGGTGATAAATAATTTATCACCGATTTTTAAAAACTCTATGCAAAATCATTTGGATTTCAAAACATTTTTGTAGTAGAAAATTTAATTAACAAAGATATTAAGTAAATATTACGGTAATGAAATTAAATAACAGAAACATATAAGTGTATATTAACGCGGAGATACGTTCCGTGTTACAATCCCTGTATGAGCCATATTACAGATGAACCAAGTATCAAAAAATTGAAAAATATGAACATTAATTGTAATAAATAAATGCTAAACGTTCATAAATACACATTTCGAAAGCTATATACTGCAACACTATTAACTTACTAGAAGATATTTTGTCGTCTGCTACTAACGGAAAAATCAAAATGGCGGATCACGTTCGTGACTTCTGATCGACACGGCTTCACCATATAATTATGTTAGCTTTCATTTTTTAAATATTTGTTGTTTACATTATTATATTTTTTCTATTAAATTTATTTTTTTTGGTAAAAATCCAGAATATCAAGAACACGACAAGAATAGCGCTACTTTTTGATATTTTACGCCCCCTTTCCAATCAGGGAGATTACTAAGGAGGCGGGGAGTCCCCCCCTTTCCAATCAGGGAGATTACTAAGGGGGCGGGGCCAGTTTCCAACACAGGCTGCACCCACACCCGTGGAGGGGGGCAAAGGACGGGGGTCACCGGACCGGGTCCAGTACCCCGAAAGAAAACCGGGACCAGACCCGGGTCTTCTTGCGTGGCACGCCGAGAGCGTTACCGTTCGGCCATCCGGCCGCCAGAATAGCGCTATTAGAAAGATGACGATAGCTTAAATATACATTCCAAAAAAAACTATATCTCTATTTGTTGCAGCCAAGGATTGATTGCAGTTATGGTTGCAGCCAACAAGAAATTGGATGATGAAATTAAAATAATTCCTCATATGTAGCACCTAAATCGGTGCCCGCTACCATTTTGAAAGTTGTCTTGAAAACCAAGATAGTTTTTAGAACCTTTAATTCTCTAATGTTCTTTTAAACGCAGCAGATAGAAGTATGGCTTAACAGTTTTCGAGATGTATTAAAGAACCAAGATACTGTATTCGCATTTTATTTTTTATAAGCGATGATTGGCAATTACTTATCTCCTTAGTGCCATAAATCCAACTATCACGCGAAATAAGTATACATAACATTCAATATGGCAGCGCGCACCGATTTAAGCACTATATGGTATAAGTACTTTTAATGTTCATATTTTCGTCATCTGATAGAGACAGAGAATCTTTTATTTGGAAAATTTATTTCTGTTTTTGACATTTTTCGATTGGCATTATTCTTGTTGTTCTTCGCTATTTTAAACTTGTACGATTTTTTTTAATTAAAATACTTGGCTTACGAATAAAACGAAATCAAGAAGAGATTTCCTGTGATAGTTTGTAAAAATACCAAATTTATCTACTGCGTTAGACGAGCATTACCGCGATTTTTCGTCGCGTTATACGAATCCGTATTATAGATTTGTATTATCAACAATAATAATAATAAAATATTAAACAAATTTAATAATAAACGTTCTTTAATATTGTATCATAATAGACAACACAGAAAAGGTAATAGCTGCATTATAAAATCTACTAATAAATTCTTTTTAATTAGAAAATATTCTTAAATTTATATTTAGTAACCATTTTGATAATTAAAATGAAGCTATGGACAAATGAAATTTATTTTGTATTATTCGTGACTTATTTAACAAATTTGACCAAATCTTTGGATAAGACTCCATTCTTCGGCTCTAATCGGATCCGAATCAGAAATATAAAAATATTTGATGGCTCGGGTTATCAAATAAATGTAAATTTTTTAAAGCATAAACCGAGAAAAATCGCAGCCTATTTTCAGGCATTCGATACGCATTTTCATCTTAAAATGGAAATATTACCAAAGAGAACTTTCGACAATATCCTCCTCCAAGTTCATGATTGGAATACAACCAAAACGACAAATCTGTCTGATATCGAAATCGATCTGTATGAAGGACATTTGTATGCAGTTCCAAATTCGAGAGTATTTGCATACCTGAAAGGAAACGTATTCGAAGGTACGATTTTTGCTTTTGGTGAGGTTTTTGGATTTTCTTCTGAATCTGACGGAATGCATACGATCGTGACTAAGAGCCAACTGAATACGAATGATTTTCAGACACTCAGTGACAAAATTCCACAAATCGAAACGTCCAGGTTGAACAAGTTCGCAGAAGCAAAGGAAAGAAAGGTGTGTACAATTGAGCTTGTAGCCACTGAATCATACTACGAAGAATATAACGACAACGAAGCTGATATAATAAATTCATTCATTAATCTTGTTATGGAGGCAAATGCTTGGTTTTCAATTCATATGAAAATATACGAAAGAACGCATAAAATCGGTTTAAAATTAACTAAAATAACAATATTTAAAGACAGAAATTCGAAAAATTATCCTTTCACGGAAAAGGGAATTGACAATGCGGAGAGCATGCTAAAAGAAGCATCGTTTTATAAAAATAATCAATGTTTGGTGCATTTCTTCGTAAATTATCCATTCGAAAATTACATTTTAGGAAAATCTTATTTTAGTATTCATCCGGATCAAGGAATATGCATGAATTCCGATCGACTAGGTATATCGAAAAATATTGGAATTTCGTCTCTCTGGTATGGATCTCATCAGTTATCATCCATAAGTTTTTGGGAAAATTTCATGATGGATATGTTACAAGGATTTGGTGTTCCTTACTTTTTTGATGACAGATGTTATTTTGACAACAGACTGGAATCAGCCCATTATATAACGAAGCCATTATCCAATATAAAAGTTTCTTGTATTTGGAATTTTATCGGTGGAATCTTGCATAGAAGAGGTAAAGATATTTATAAAATTTGAATAAAATCATTAAATATTTATATAAATATGTTTCGAATTTAGCAAACTGGTGTCTTCAGAATGAAACTATAGACTCGATATGTGGAAATGGAATTAAAGAACAGGGTGAGGAATGCGATTGTGGAACCGAGGAGGAATGTCACATCGTCGATCCAAACTGCGCTCCTCCAGGCCAAACAGACGATAAACCTTGCACAATTAGAAGGAGCAAAGGCAAGAACTGCAGTGCTAGAATATCTCCTTGCTGTACAGAAGAAGGAGGAATTGTTCCGAGTTCGGAAAGAAAAATCTGTGGATATACAACGAATGAATGCGCTAAATTTTATATCTGCAACGGAAATTCTAGTGGTTGTAATCGTGAAGAGGCGGTGATGGATGGTACTCATTGTTTGTATCACACGCGTTTTTGTACAGCTGGTTATTGCAATTATTCGATCTGTGAATATTACAATTTAACAGTAAGTTAATATATTTGCATATCTGCATAAATTTTATTAAAAAATTCGAATGGGAATCGGTATGTTTTGTGACAATTTCCAGTTATTACTCAGCAGTAGAACCATTCCAGAGATCGTCATGGATCTATCCTAGATATAGATAGATATGCATTGATGGATATAGCAAATAATAGTATCTACCATAGTGAATCATTGCGTATCCATCACGATATGGGTACTGTTAACCGAGGAGAAGAAGGGGATCACAGGACTGGGCAAATCTCTTCTGAAACTCAGGCACCATATCTTTCAAGTGCATTCGGTCGACACGTGATAAGGTGTCTGCCTTCATCTAGAGGTAGTTCTAAGCCAAACTGTTGATCCTCATTCTTCACTATTAAAATACCATACTACGAATTTATGCGACTTTTGGTGCCATGCAATAGTTTCTTCACTAAATATTTTCCTAGATGCTTTATCATGTGGTTATCGAACCGACATAGATATTTATATATTTTGCACAAACAAAGCCATCACTATGTAGTGTTGTGATGTTTGTAATGCATTAACATATATTTCGTTTTTTCCAGGAATGCACTTGTAAAGAGGATCGATACGCTTGTTACTTATGTTGTAAGGATTCTAAATCCCTTCCCAAAATCGGATGTCAACCAGTTTCTTTTTTTCGCAAGGTTATGTTACCTTCTGGTTTTATAGTGAAAAAAATCTGGTTGGAACCTTGCCTTTCCGGACAAGGATTTTGCAACAGGTGAATTATATAAGCATGAATTTTTTAGATATTATTTACAGAACTTTGTATCAATTTAATAAATTAATTTAATTAATGTCATCCGTTTATAGTTTCGGAAATTGCGAAATTATAGAAAGAAAACCTGCATTCGCTCTTCCTAGACAATACAAACAATACATTGTCATTCTATTCTTTTTGATGATGATAATTATAAGCATAATTGTGCGTATATTTTATGTAACTATTCATAGAAAATATTTTCTAAAGAGATTCTATATAGAATGTAAAAAGACCGAACGAGATTTTAATGAACAATTATATGTAGAAGACAATTATAGAAAAACATTTTTTCGTTTGATGACGCTATTTCCAACAGTCTTCCCAGCAATAATACTAGAACTTTTACGAGAACTACAAGAGGAAAAACATGCTGTTACTGCTCTCGTTTCCAACTTTGTACCTATTCAAACTCAGTTTATGTATAGCACTAAAAAACCAGAAAAAATTAATTACTCTATGACACGCGATCCTTCTCCGCGTTCGAAACACAAGAAAAAATCCGAAGATTTAACTCATAAAGCTCTCAAATTCAGATTATTAAAAGAAGACGAAATGAGTAAGGTATCAAAAACTGAACATCATTCTACCAAGAAACAAAAAAGACAATCAAAGAAATCGTTGAAGCAATCGCAACCATCTGTTATCTTATCAGATGAAAAAAGTAAAGGGAATTCGCATAGAAAACAAACAATAAGTGGAGTTTCTAAGCCTACTATCAAAATTTAAAATTATAGAAGAGATAAAAATATCTAATTGCAAATCTTTATAAAATTCTTAGATCAAATCTGAAAACATTTAAGATGATATTCAATAAATTATTTGTGTATTATATTGTGTTCTTTGATTAACAGATATACAGTACATTTGTACTCAATCGATGCTGCATATACAACAATGAATATAACCACGATGGCTAAATTGCGGCTTCAAGAGCCACATGTGCTCTTTGGTACCTTCATTGTGACTCCATATCAAGAAAATCAATAGTTAATATGGAGCAAATACTTATTTAATTTTTAAAAATAATATATTTGTAATTTTTTTCATTTATTGTAAAAAATAATATCCATCTATACGAAATAAATGCGTGTGAAAAATATAGAGTAAATCCGGAAGAGATGGTGCGGCGGGAGAAATGGCACAGCTAAGTATATTCACAATCTGGAGTCTAGATGATATTTTGGTAATGATTATGGCATACAGTAACTGCCATTCATTTATTTGAACAGAATAGATACTAATGTGCTTCATCTAAGACAAAAATCCAAATTAGAGTAAAACTGAAAGATATGGTGCACCAATATTTTGTTCACGATAAAATTATTAATAATCATAATCAAAATTATTTCTCATTTAAAAAATATCTTACATGGAACCATATGCAAAAAATAATGTCAAAAATTAGTTAACCTAAATGAAAATAGTTGGAAAGAACCATCTCATCCAACATAATTGGATGAGATGGTTTTTTCGAACTATTTTCAGTTAGGTTAACTAATTTTTGACATACAAACCATCTCATCCATCTATGTTGGATAAGATGGTTCTTTCCAACTTTTTAAAAATTGTTTATTTTGTTACATTTTTTTTCATTTTGATTAACTAATTTTGGACATTATTTCTTGCATATATAGTGGATCGGGGGAAGTCGCCATACTTTAGCTTTTTGACCCTAAAACTCATATTAAATTTGAATATTTTCCTTTCATATTTTTTGTACTTAAACTTACAAGTGTATGCATATATGACTCCATTAAAATCTTTGATATAGCAATCGGGTAATTTTTTATCTTTTAAAAAAAAGTTACAATTAGTCATCTTACCCCGAATATTCCGGGTAAGATGCCACTGCGCTTTTCATGTTATTCACTTTAATAAATAGCCAAAATGAACTGTTTAATCATCCAACAAACTTCTTGTTCACTATACCATGTATATTTTACTAGAATAAATTATTAAATTCTATAAAATTACAAGAATTAAATAAAATCACCTATTTAGATATTGTATACATCCACGGTGATTAAGTTGCGGTTTTTGAGCCACATTCAACTCTTTGATGGCTTTAGTGTGGCTCCCTATCTCGAAAATCAAAAGTTGATATAGAGAAATTTCTTTTAATTAAGAAAGATGTAGGAGTTGTCCATTTGTCCATATAAAATAAGCTATCTAAACACTTAGGAAAGTGGATTTAACAGTTTTTCCTAAGCCCTTCATATACAATTAGTATTAAACATATAATGAATTATTTACTGTGTGGT
>AYEL01075431.1:0-13676 GCA_000484575.1 Olivierus martensii
ATCTGCCTGAAAATATATGAATTTATATGAAAATAATATCATGTTGGATATTTAAAATATTTTATAACATACATACTTCAACTGGTGAAATGGCACACATCTGTTGGTCACAGGCTCGAAACAACTGCCTGCGCTTTTTTGCCCTCTGGGATACTGACTGTCCTTGAGTGGACTCAATTTCTTCTCCAGAACCAGAAAATATGTTCATGATAGATTGAGCTATAAAATGATTTTTCAAATTTTAATATGTTCTATCAAATTAATAATTTTATATTAATATTAATAGCAGTATATTGGGAAAAATCAAAAATTAAATTTTTCCGCTTTATATTTTAAATTTCATTCTGTTCTGTACATTTAAAAAAATTATATATGAATTTCAATTAGCAGTATAATTAATTTACAATGAAAATAATGTGTAAAATAAAAAATACCAAATTCCCTTCATTTTTTAAATTTATTTGTTTTATTATGAAATTAAAATTAAATTAGACTTTTGTTTCGTCCAAATTTGTTTTTTAAATTCAAAATAATGTAAATCTCAAAAATATTTACGATTATCTGTATTTATTTATATTATAACAAATATTATTTTGTATCAAATGTAAAAGTTAATACATTGATTTAAAGCAAACGTTAATTCTTTAAAAAATAATCATGTTTAATTTATAAATTAACAAGTATATCTATTGAATTACCTCTAGTAGTTGTCTAATTTAATTGAAGTAAATTAAACAACATTTAATTAATTTACAATAACCTTAATAAAATATTTACAAAATTAAACTGTTTAAGTAGATTCATCACGTTTTATTTAAAATGAATTATAACAAGCTAGAATATAAAAGATTATAATTAAAAACATTTTTAAATATTATTTTTTACCAGTAATTGAACAATTATTGCCTAAATAAATTGAATTTGTTCAAATAAATAACTCAAATGCAATAATTTATTTACATAAATAAATTTAAATTAAAGAAAAAATGCGATAATGATATTTATTCGCCATTTTTTCTTCGTAAATAAAATTTATCAATGTAAAATATTTTATTTAAATTTAATAATAATTATTAATATAGCATATAGAAAGAAAACCCATGTAGTTAATGACAATCAACCAATTAACATACCGCCACAATGGTTTCTGTAAATGCTACCAATCAGCCTCTATTGTAATTTATTGTTTTAATTTATTTATTTTATTTAAATTTTTTTTTGTTTTATTATGTTGCACGTAATCATTTAAACGTTAATATAACTCTTAGCATATGTATTCGAATATTTAAATGTTCTACTTTAACGTATGTTCTATACATCTATGATTTTAAATTTATATATTGTTCTATAATTTTATGTTCCAAAACATTCTATAATTAAATTTGTATGCTGAGGTTGACTTGTTAAAGTCGAAAGCGCTTCAATAAATTATTTAATTTTTTCACTTTAAACTAGTGCTTGTTTTTAAATATAATCTTGTTTCCTAAGTGAAAGATCTTACATATTAGTATTCCTGATTGGCTATTTTTATTCAATTGTAAGCCGATTTTTTTCTTATATTAAAATATTTGTTAGTTTTCATATTTTTCAAAAGAAATTTTTGTATAACAGATAATATTGTTTAATAATCAGGTGTTTATAGCATTTAATATTTACTTGCATAATTTTTCCTCCTTTTATTGCGTTTTTGATATCCAGAAATATTGAGGGAAAAATTTGTATACTTTTATTTAAATCTAAAATAAAAATATTGTCTTTTACAATATAGCAAAGTTTGAAAAAAGAAAACAACAGCCTAAAGTAGTTGTTTATATTCAAATATCTGAAGTTAAAGTCAATGATAAAATGATGTTTTGTAGGTGGAAGTTCTACTATCTTGTAATACAGATCTAATTTAGTAAGAAATATATAGATTTATACATTTTTTGATAGACTACTTGAGTTTCCACATTATATAAAATGTAGTTTTAAATTGATTAATTATAATTTTAATAAACTGTAAAAATATTTTATTTTGCTGAATGCGTTTTGCAAATAATATGTAGTACAAGAAGTTTCTCACTTTCAACAAGAATACATTCAAAATTTTTAGTTGCAATTTGAATCCATAACTCAGAATACAATTTTTTAGGTGCAATACTATAAATGGAAGTTAGGTTTCCTAACCGTCTAAATTTAAAATATTTAATAAATTTAAAAAAAATATATAGTGCAATAATATTAATTAAATGCTATTCATTCTTTATATTAATAAAATAAATAAATATTTTCCATACCAAAAAGATGAAAATAAAGGAAATATTAATTAAAAAACAAAACTAAAATGTATAATATACATGTTCCCCAGTTTGTAAGACCCTGTTTATACAAGCAAGGGTTTTTTATATCAAAAATTTAATTCACAAGCCTTTAGCCCATTTTTACAAAAAAATATGTAATGAGTGAAAATTTCATTCTGATAAGACATGCATTACTAACAATGAGAAATATATAAAAGCTGGCAATGATGCCAGAGATACTATATGAATATGCTTCTCATAAAACAATTCCAAATTTAATAAATATTTATTTAAATATGTTGTTTTATGTCTTCTAAATATGGGATGAATTATGTCAAATTTCAATATAAAATACAATTTTTTTTAAGAATTTAAATCTTAATATCCATATGCCAACATATAAAGATCTCTTAAATAATAATATAAAATTTCTATAAGCATTATGAAATAATATTTTTTCATTTAATTTATATACTTTTATTTTATTCAGTTGAAACACTGAGTCGAATATTATATCATTGTTTTTGATGATTGTTGTGAATTATGATTATTGTTTCCTTACAAAGAATACTTTTAAGAAATTATTAAATAATGACAGGTTTCGATTTTTATTGAGGACATTTTCTTTTTTTTTTTCTAGTTTTTACATTGATTTCCAATCAGAGATTACTAAATGGTGAGACACTTCCATAGCTAAGTGTAAAATCAAATAATGTAAAGTGTCAGGTGATCGATCCATCGATCTTAATTAACTTTTTTATTTATATAATATAAGATATTATTTTATTATTTAAAGTAATATTTAATCCTGAAATTATTTTATTGATATATTTTTTTTAAAACACTGTTATTTTTTTATAGGCTTTTGAAGCTGCTTTTAATCTGGGAGTACCTAAATTAATTGAACCTTCAGATATGGTTATGCTTCCTGTTCCAGATAAATTAGCTGTAATGACTTATTTATATCAATTAAGAGAACATTTTATGGGGCAGGAAAATAAAGTTCAACCAGGTTGCCAAACAACAGATTCTCTACATTCAGTTAGAGATCAAGAAAGTGATGAAGACAGTGTACAGAACAACATTGTACAGAAAGATGAAACTAAAGAAGTATCAGAAATGTTTTTAAAATGTTCTAGTCAGCAAAATACTGTTACAGAGATTGAAAATCTTAAAAATGAAACTAATCTTAATATAACAGTTTCACAAAATCAAGTACAAAATACCATCCAAAATGTGCCCAATGAAGAAACTGATTCAGTAACAAAAACTGTTAATTCATCATCTGAAAATGTATTACTTTCAAAGTTAAAATCTAGGGATTTATTAAAATTGCATAAAAAGAAAAATATAACAAAAGATAATCAGAACAATTCAGTTGTGTCTATACAAAATAAAACGAGCATTCCATCCAAAAATGAAATTACAGAAAAGAGAACTCTTGGAACACAAGACAAAATGAAATTAATGACAAGAAAACAGTTAATGAATCCTTTTGATTCAGATGGAGAAGAAGAAGAAGAATTAGCAGCACAGAGTGGAATTTATTTAAATAATACTGAGAAACAAATAAATGAAAAAAATAAAAAGCAAGATAATTTGCAAGATGATAGTACATATTCATCTAAAAGTGAACCAGTCAAAAAGATTCAAACTATATCCTTATCTCCATCAAGTGATCTATATGAATTAGAAAGTGAAGATTTCCAGAAAGAAATTTCTAATACTATTGTAGGTAAATTATCAGCTCCTACATCTCGAGATAGTTCTCCAGGTGAGGTACCTGGTTTGCTAGATTTATCACCAACAAGATTAAATAGAGCAAATTCAGCACCAAATGGCCATCCTGGACATTTAGTTGATCAGCGCAAGGTGATTTAATTAGTTTTCTATTATGAATATTAATTTTTAAATAATTATCTTTAACCCATTGAAGTCTATGAGATATTTCAAAATAAATCTAATTAATATGCAAAAAATTCATTTTATGTAATTGTGCTTAGTTTTTATTGAAATCTTATGAAATTTTTACAGTTTATTACATTTTTCATTCTCATTCTAACAATGTGAAAATTTTTTTTGAATTTTATTTTTTTCATAACTTTTCATTCATTCTATTATTTCGAAGAAAACACGATTTTTTTGTATGAAATTTTAGCCATCCAATAAAATATTTATTATTTTTTGATAACAGAAAGCCTTCTGAATAAAATAAGCTATGAATGAAGAAAATTGGACCATATTTTAAAAAATTATTGATAAAAAATGAAGTATTATGCAAATTTACATAAATTTGTTTAAATATTATCATTTTTATTATTAAAATATATTTATTGGTATGTTTTTGCTTCTTATCAATAATTTTTATTTTAATTTTCTATAAATTTTTGAATTCATATCCAAAAACACAACATATATGAAAATTATCCACTTTCATACATAACAGTTATAATATTGTCTACTTTAATTGGCCTACAATTGCTTTGTTGACACTCTACATCCACTGTCACATGCAGCATAGTAAAGTTGGCTTGGCTGCAATTTCCCGTGAAACAATTGGCCACCATAAAACAATAAAAGTGCCATGCCTCTTTAAATTGCCTGAGGGTGTTTACATTAGGACTTTCTCATATTTTACTTAGTTTTTGATAAAAATAAAGCAATAAATGACCAAATAAGAAACAATATTGTGTATATTAACAGAATTAACCAATATTTTTATATTATCGGCAACATTTTTTTGAGTTAATAATTTTAGAGCTCATCATATTAAAATTTCATGTTTTACTTAAAATTTCAAAAATAAAATTATCTCATCCTAAAACCAAAATAAGATTAATAAAATAGAATAGAAAGCAGAATCGATAAGATTGGATAAAAAATAATCCTATTTCTACTAATACAATCCATACAAATTATCTATTGTAAAGATGTAATTTAAAGAAAATTTTTGGCAATTGAAAAATTTAGGACCCATCATCAGAGGCACACATTTTCACCCAATAAATGCAAAAAGACTGATCCATAGTAGCTATAATGAGTAAATCAGGACTGAATTTTTTTTGTTTTCTTTATCACTTTTTCATTCTATTTCTATGGCATATATACATGTCAATGGATTTCAATGGGTTAATTTAAGTGGAATTTTTGCTAAAGTATTTTTTAATTGAAATATAAAAAGTTTTTTCTTATTGTAAATTATAGAAATGAAATAATTGCTAATTATTGGTCACATTTGTTATAATCATTTAATTTTACAATAAGTAAAATTAAATGATTATTAGTTATAAGAATAGTTATATGAAATTAATTATTAGTTATAAGAATCATTTTATATTAACAAATGGCTTTGATTTCTAATACAGGTTGTCCTTTAATTACAACAGAGTCCAGTTCGAATTCTTAGGTCATATATTGGAGTTGTCAGAAGTTGGAAATGTTCTAAATTTAGGGATTTTCCACTACCAATCTTATTAGAACACTATACACTATTGTAATAACTTAACAAACACAAAATTACAGTAACTAGATACGAAAAACAGTGATTTTGATACATCAGCCATTGCACATAGACTCTTATGCATATGAATTATACAAAATCACAGAATTTACTGATATATCACTGTCATAAGTATGATTAGTCATAAGTCGAGGACTATCTTACTTAATCCCAGATCATAAATGCCTATATTTAAAATCTCTGACTTAATCCATATTTTTTGATCCCATGATTAATAGCATTTTCACTAACTGTATTATGTATAGTTTAGTATTTATTTGGTAATGGTAGAATAAACCTGTAGAATTTGAAAATAGCATGAACTTGAAAATTTATTGAACCACATGCAAATATCATATACTGAGGCATATTTTTGTAAGCACATGATAACTAAAACATATTGTTAGCAAAACAATATCAGAAGTCAGTAATCAGAAAGTATTAATAGAAATCTAGACAATGTAATTTTAAACAACTTATTTGAAAATTGGCAGTTAGTGACATCAGCTATAAGAGATGAAACCATATCTAAATTGGAATAGATCAGTTATTGGAAGGTTAAAGTATATTATATATTATCTTTTAAAAAATTCTGATTAACTATAGTTTCTGTTTTATATTACAGTCAATAAGAATTGCTGGAATAAGCATTTTGGTAACTTTTATTCCACATCAGTTTTGTTTTTAATAAATAACAATTGTAATTTTTAATTTATGTAAAAAGAATTTCATTATAATTAAAATATTTAAATATGCAAACAAGATCAGTGTTACTTTAACATATTTTTAGACAATTGAATTTTCTTCTGATAGAATTTAGCACTAATCAAAAATAATTACATGATATATATATATATATCCTCTAATTATTTTTGATCAATAATTGATATATATTGGGTTATTAGGAAAGTAATTTTGTTTTTTCCCACCAGTAGCATTAGTTGTATTTTTCCCGCCAATTTTATTCTAATCTATATTGTCATTATAAATTTTGACAGCTGATATTTCAAGGTATATTTATAAAAAATTTCTTTTTGATTCTGTGCAGTTATTTTTTTTTGGTGTCCTATCAAAAATGGAGATTTTTGGCATGTTTTACTTTTTTATTACCGAAAAAGTAAGAACGCTGTTCAAGTAAGAAAAAAGTTATGTAAAGTGTAGGGAGATGTGTTAACAGAATGGCAATGCCAAAACTGGTTTGCAAAATTTCATTCTGACAATTTTGATGTTAAAACCAAAACTGGTTTGCAAAATTTCATTCTGACAATTTTGATGTTAAAGATGCACCATGTGCTGGAGGTTGATTGAAGCTGATGATGACAAAAATAAAGGTATTGGTGTAAGCAAACCACTGAATAACAACATGAGAAATTGCTGCAAGATTGAATCTTTTGAATTCAACCATTCATGACCAGTTGAAATGTTGACATTTGGGTTCCACATGTTCTGAAAGAAAGAGTTACTCTATTGCATCAACATTTGTGATTTGCTGCTCAAACGTGAAGAAAATAATTCCTTTCTGAAGCGGATCATAACTGTTGATGAAAAATGGATTGTTTTAACAAAGTTGAATGCAAGTGGTCATGGAGCAGAAGAAATGAACTGGCTCAAAGCACTCCTAGACCCCATTTCATGGAGCAGAAGAAATGAACCAGCTCAAAGTACTCCAAGACCCCATATTCATCAAAAAAATGATGCTCTATGTTTGGTGGGATTTCAAGGGATTTGTTTTTTTTTAGCTTCTTCCATACAATTTCACAAGTGGTTCGGAAGTGTACTGCCACCAATTGGACAAATTAAGTGATTCCTTCAAACAGAAGAAGCCAGAATTGATTAACAGAAAAGGTATAATGTTTCACCATAACAATGCCAAACTTCATACAAGTTTGATGACTCTCGCCAGAAGCTGTTACAGCATGGATGGGATGTGTGCTACCATACCCACCATATTTGACATATCTAGCATCCTCCGATTATTACTTATTCCGGTCTTTACAGAATTTTTTAGACAGCAAAGCACTTAGTTTAAATGAGGATGTCAAAAGTCACTTGGTTCAAGTTTTTTGCAAGCAAAGATCAGAAATTCTAAAAACATGGAATCATGCTACTACCAGAAAGATGGCAACATTTATCATAATATGTTAGATTTATCATCTGTGACTATGACATTATTCCAAAATTTGAACAAAAGTCTAACACACTGTGTCATGATATAACAATACAGAGAATCCCAGACTTATGATGGGATTTCATTCAAAAATTTCTTTCGTAATTCAAATCCATCATAATTTGAAACACAATTTTCCATAGACATGATGTTATAAATGAGGGTTACGTTTCAAGCAACTGCTTTACTAAGCACTGCTTGGTAAAGCAGTTTTCACATATTATTTTTCAAGAAGAGTCCAAGGCCAATCAGGCTCATTGAACCCTTTCTATCAAACTTCCAGTTGATCCTACCATAGATGTTGGACAGTCTGTGAGGCCCCACAGACTGGCAGTGCTGTCCTTTGGCAACTCAATTCAACTAACCTAACCAAGTTTCTAGCAAATATAAGGAATTATTTTTTAATATCACTTCCTAATCATAATGATTGGTATCAGTTCCAGATCAAACTACTAATGGCCCACATCTATGATAGAGCCAGTAGGACTTTACAATAAGTGAATTGATGTTCTGGCTAGATGCATCAAAAATTTTTCAGAAACATGGAATCTGAATTCCATATATCCATGCATTTAGGATGAAGTTGAATGGGTTAAGCCTGAACATCTAAAAAATCTGGAGATATGAGATCCAAAATTAAATATGAATACTGCATGGTGGAAGTACAACATGCTTTTATCCTGGCAACAACTCAGTTAACTGATCAATTAGCTGCCATTATTTCAAAATCATTGATAGCAGCTGTTGTAAGTATGGATTTTCATCATAAATTATCACTGTCATAAGTACAAATCATTGTAAGTCTGGGACCTCTGTAAATAACATAACAAATATCATCAAATATATGATTTCATTATGATGAAACATTGACTATCACAAATATGCATAAGCATATGAAGAATTACATTGTGAATTACATGTGAAGAATTCGTTACATTGAAAAATTCTCAAGGCAACATTGGGCATTGTTAACATTTTATTTTATAATGAAAAACATACTTTTGAATTTTACTTTCTTTTCCCTTTTTAATAAATACATAGTGATAATTTCATTTAAACTGATTTAAATTATTTAAAATTTATTTTAAGATTAAAGGATTTAGATATGTATTTTCATATTAAAATTTATTTATTTCTATCCAGGTACCTAATATCATAATAAATAATAATTGACACATATTATTATAAGCTTTACTCTATTTTTAATGAGAAATTTATAACAAGTGAATGTTTCAAACATCAAATAAGGTATGTCTTCTTAATGTGGAGTTCCAAAAACAAACATATTTCACAAATCTGTCACACAGAAGAGTTTCAAATTTTAATATGTTTGATAAATATTTATTAAAATTTGTGTTGTTTTGTTTCTTCTGTAGGATGTTTTATATCAAATTTCAATGTGGAATATAGTTAGCTTGATTGGCTATGTCAAACAATTCAACCACAGGCTGAGGATCAATTGCAGGTCTTGTATTTCAAAATTCATATGTGGGTTTCCAGCTTGGTTGTCTTTCTTCTTCCTGTATAATCCAGTTGATTCCACAATGTCAATTGAATGGCTGTATGATATAATGTGGGCTTATTACCTAGAGTATCTGGGTTCAATTCCAGATACTCCAGGTAATAAGTCAACATTACCTGGAGTACTTGAAATTGAACCTAGACTAATAAGAAATGAAACAGAGTCAATTTTCTCATTAATTGAATTTTTCTTTTCTTTCATAATTTTTGTATTGTAATAAAATTTACTTATAAATTCAGTAGGTCTCATTCTTTAAAATAATCCCTAGATATACAAAACAATATTATATGGAGTCAAATTCAGAAACAGGTAAATATTTTCAAGTTGATAAATTAAAAGAATCTCATTATAGTAAATTTGCATGGAATAACACTATAATTAATTTTAAGTGTTTTACTCAATAAATTTTCCCTTAGGTGTTGGTTATGAATTTGAGCCTAAAGTGGTATATAATATTTGTCTATTGTATGGCCTGTGACATATTAAAATTTCAAATTGGCCCACAATTTTCAAAAGGTTGGACACCCCTAGCTCAATATATAAAGATTGTTTTTTCAATGGTTTTAATTTTGATTTTGTTATGTTTAATAAACTCGGGTCTGGCAGTTATAAAAAAAATTAGGATTATCACAAAATTTTTTTTCCATTAAGCTTAACTTTGATTTTGAAATAGGCTACTTTTCAGCTGTATTTATAGTGTGAAAGAGATATCCATTTTCTGACTTTTTATACTTGTTATTTTTAGAGAAATAATAATTCTACTGTATATATATATATATATATACAGTGTGTCCGTAAAGCCATGGTGCACTTTTGACCGGTCACAGGAAATCAACGAAACAAGATAGAAATGTGAAATCTTCACCGAATAAAAGGAAAACTCTCAAAGTTTCATATCTATTCAGTGCAGTTCGATGTGGCTTCCATTTGTTGCCCTACACACATCTAAATAATATTCAAGTTCTTCTCACACACGGTTAAGGACGTCTAGTGTAACAGAGTGAATAATGTCTGTGATTCTCTGTTTTAAATGATTAATGTCGTTGATATGTTCGCTGTTCACATGTTGCTTTACATAATCCCACAATTAAAAGTCTAAGGATGTCAGATCTGGGGATCGTGGTGGCCGTGGCTTGACAAAACCCCTGCCTATCCACCGCTGGGGGAATGTTGTATCCAGAAACTCGTGGTGTTGCATGTGCAACACCACGAGTTTCTGGATACAACCTGTGTGCAACCTGGACACAACCTGTGTGCGCATACGCTTGCACATCATACTACGGAAACTTGGAGAGTTTTACTTTTATTCGGTGAAGATTTCACATTTCTATATTGTTTCGTTGATTTCCTGTGACCAGTCAAAAGTGTTTAATTCTTAATCATTATTAAAATATGATTGATAAATATATTTCAAGGAATAATATATACAATGGATTCCACTTAATTGGGACAGCCGTGTAATTGGGCCAAATCTGAAAGAACGGAAACCAAACTAATAAACTTATACATAATTTAAATGCTTAATTGGGACAGTAGCAGAAAAGAAATTTTCAATTTTTGACATATTTTAGGGATTTTTTGAAAATATGGCTACACATACATAATCTTTGCCAAGATGTCAAGAAAGGATTTTACACTCAACTAAAATTGCTTTGCCGAATAAAATTAAAAGCCAGCCATTTAATATAAGCCATCGTAGACTCGCTGATATAAACCAAAATCTATCATAGCGCATCTCCTACAACAAGAAAATCAACTGCGTGAGGAGTGGGCATTACAGAAAGAAATTCCAGGAACATCCAAAAGAAAGCATGATGGAAAGGATCCAGAAGTTGAAGAAGAATTAGATCAATGATTTTCTATAATTAGCAGGCCAGGTGTGAATATCACTGGCCCAGTGTTGAAGACGAAATCAGAGGAGATTGATAAAAAGCTAATAATTAGGTACCTATTTTAATGCTTTATTAAAATAGGTACCTCTAATAATTAGGTACCTATTTTAATGATTTATTAAAATAGGTATCCTAATGTAATTAGGTACCTATTTTAATGCTTTATTAAAATAGGTACCTAATTATTATTATTTTACCTATTATTTATTTGCCTACGAATTACATATTTTATTTTAGAGTTTATTATTACTTTGTTTAATTGGGACAGCTGCTTAATTGGGCCAAAATGGCTTAGTCCCAATGTGTCCCAATTAAGCAGAATCCACTGTATATGTATATATTTTGTAATTTTTATAATCCAGTTAAAATCAATTAATTTAGATAAAATTTTTGAAATTTAACATTTTATATTTGAAAAAATATATATTTCTATAGAGAATTTTATCAAGACATAAAGAATTGAAAGAAAGAGCCCATCAATTATTAGAGAAAGCTAAAAGAGATGCTGTCACTACAGGAGTAATTCAAAAGACATCAAAACAACTAATTGAGGTCTTAATTTTTTTTAAATTATTTAATTTATTTATAATAATAATTATTTATTTCTGTCAAGAATATTTTTTTACATTGCATAAGTTGAGAAGTGTCTGTTTATATATATATGTATGGACACTTCGCAATTTATGCAATCTTGACTTATTTTCAATCTTATACATTTAAAAAAATTTTCAATAATATTTCAACATTCAGAAATGTGCAAGACATTTCTTTGGTGGCTCGATAGATGTCTGATGTAGTTTTTATCGTATCCTCATTTTCTTTTAGAAATATTAAAAAATGTTCAAATTCATCTTCAAAAGTACAAACATCAATGTTGTTGTTGTGATATTTGGACAACAAAATATAATTATTTAATATATACAAAAAAATGTAATTTTCTTCAAACCCTAATGAAAAGACATTTTAAGACCTCTGGGCCCTTTGGTATTCCAGGGCCCTATGCGGCTGCTTAATCTGCCACTGGTTGGGAGCAATAACCAAACCATGTAATGTGAGCCATTATGTTATCAAAAGAAAAATGGTTCCCAGAATGACACAATGTGGAATTTTATGACTCAAAGCGAAATGTCATCTTGATTATTTTATGTCATAATTTTGGAAAAATGCAAACTGAAACAATGCAAAGTTAGATCTGTGTATATTCAAATAATCAAATTCACATATTATTCATAATAATTATCAATATAATAATGTTAAAGGATATTATAATGCCAAATCTTGTTAGAAATTGCTATTTTTATTTTTAAAATTATATTGTTTGACAATATTACTAAGAATTAACAGTATTACATATAAAATATATATAGAGAAAAATACTTGTTAAAAATCTTCATCAATTACAATATGATAATAAAGAAAAACATTCTAAAATCCACCAGGATTCTAAGAAACATATAAAATACTATTGATAATATTGCATAAAAAAGAAATAGTGGCAGTAGTATTGTATATCATAATAACTAGAATAATATTATGTAAACTGTATATATATATATCTTATGATAATTATCATCATATTATGATCATATTATTGGAGGTTATATATATCAATACATATTGTTTTAATGTTCAGTTATAATAATTATGTAATTATTTATGTAAATTTGATTTACACAAAATTTGAGTTGCACAAATTCTTTAGAAATATAAATATAGTAAGTCCCCAACTTATATGATTTCAGAGATAAGTGGATATGCAAGTTTTTAATTTTTGCTAAATTTCCATACATCACTAATGAAATAATAAACAATTTACATTTTTCCTAAAATATTACTTATGGCCTTAAATTTTCTTATCTATGATTAAAATAGACTCATAAATTTCATCTTGATCATTCTGTTTGTTAATGTGCCCATTCATCTATATCAAATTTAAGCATTGTTGGACTTCAGCAATTTTTTATTTACATTGAATTTTTTTTTGGACAAATTAACTGCATACATTGGGGATCTACTATATTGCATAAGTTGATTTATATAGATATTTTTTTAATTAAATAATATTTTATTACTATTTGAAAAAATTGCTGCTTATTATTTCCCCATTTTGTATATATATTTTTAGCTTGATTCATTTATAACAGTGTTTCTCAAACTTATGTCTGGGTCATTCCATGTCAAAGGGACCAATATTGAAAAGTGTCCCCACTCGACCATCTCCAAATTTGATGAAACTTGGTATGAAGGTTCTATATGGTCTTTGATGGTTGTATCCCAAGTTTCAGTTCAGTATCTTCAGTGGTTGAATTTTTAGGGG
>AYEL01075432.1:0-46701 GCA_000484575.1 Olivierus martensii
CCCCTAAAAATTCAACCACTGAAGATACTGAACTGAAACTTGGGATACAACCATCAAAGACCATATAGAACCTTCATACCAAGTTTCATCAAATTTGGAGATGGTCGAGTGGGGACCCCTGGTCCCCTTGATGTGGATTGACCCGTCTATGAACAACCCTATAGTGTATATAAAATTGACTAATGCCCCCACCTTAATATTCAGTAAATATATGAAGAGGAAATAAATAAAAATCAGTATTATTGATTAATATGCAATTTTTATTACATATTTTTATAAAAATGGATAATTATTAATTCATCAAATACTAACATTAATAGAATAACAATTAAAAACAATTTTGTCATTAAAAATTTAATTTGGAATGAATGTAACCAATGAGAAGGACGCAGTTGATGCTGTGATATTAAATAATCAAACTCTGGTTCAATATTTGTAAGTTGCAGTCGTAAATCACCGTGTTTCATGATATCCAAATTATTTCTTTGCTTCATCAAGAGCTGACATATTGCACTAAACCCATGCTCTAGTAAATAGGAAGTTGAAAACGTGATAATTAATTTCTTTGTTACTGCCCATAAAGAAGAATATCTGCCGGCTATTTTTTCTGCAACCAAAATTCTTGATAAGAATTTCTAAATTTTGGCTTCAATTCAGTATCGACTTATAATTCAAAAATTCCTCTTCGATAAAATGTTCTGCAATATATTCGTGATTTAAAAATGAATTTGTTATCTAATCAGAAACTTCCAAATCAAGTAAATCTCTGAATCTTGCAATGCAACACGAGTACACACAATAACTGAATCATCCAAGCTGTATACACTTGCATGACTCGCAACATCCCCCTACTGACCACTTACTACTTAATGCCCCCTTTAATGACCCAATCACCTCGGGGGGCAATACTACCCACTTTGAGAAACACTGATTTATAGCATTCAACCATCAGTCAATCGGTTACCACAATCAAAAATCTAATATCATTGATAATGAAGTATTGTTTGTTTATTAAATTCAATATTTGCCATAAATACATGTTTTGTCTACACAGCTCTATACCTAAAGAATATTTGGAAAATTTATTATGATAATACACTCTCTGATTAAAACAGATTTTTTTTGATAACCATATATTTTATTAAAATGGAGCATTCTTTAATATTAAAGTCTGGATTAAAATTTTGACACTCATCATCATATTTCAACAATATTTTGATTAGGTGATCAAAATATCATTTTTCATTGCTATCTATTATCTAAATGATTTTAACATACAGTCATTTCTGCTATCATTCAATAGTTGCATAGTCCTCATGCTATATAAAATTACACAATAAAAATAATAGGACTTATGGGAAAAATATAGTTAAAAGCAGATCACAAAAAATATTAGTCAAAATTAAAACAAACTTAGCAGCTTTCCTAATTCAATGATTATGTTTAAATTCATGTTAAATTAACATTTAATAATAAAATAACAGTAAATTACAGTATATAATTATATATGTAAATTATGTATATTTATAGCCATATTCATAATGTTTAATATTGATTTATTGCATTTAAATTTATATAATTTTATGAAATTATATTGCTTTATCTCTTTTATATGTTATGAGACTTAATAATAATAATTTTTAACTTTATAATTTGATGATATTTTTTTTATTTTAGCAAGAAGAGGAACGTCAAAAAGAATTGAGGAAAAGAGCAAGAAAACTAATTGAGGAAGCCAGACAGGGTATTAAGAAACCAGATTTAAGTGGATTTTCTGTCACTACTGTTAATATCTCCAATTCTAATAACAACATTGAAACTGGTAATGATGGTAGCATTTTGAATACAAACATCTTAAATAATAACAAAAATGAGAATCCTGTTTTCTCATCATCATTACATATAAACTCTGGTATGTTCACTAAAACACTAATAATAAATGCATGGAAAATTCATACTGTATTTTGATCTTTCTGTTTTTAAGACAATCAATCATATATGCATGAATTATTTATTTTCTTTTAGTAACACCTTTGTAATTGTTTTAGTTAGAAAGTAATAATTTCTTTAGCATATTTAAAAGAGTTATTGCATTTATTAAGATTAACTATTATTACTGTATTTTTTATTTTTTTTTTAAATTTTCATTTATTTTAAATATTTTAGTATGTTTTAAATAGACTATTTTTGTTATGAAGAATAATTTTGCATTTTTTTTATTTTCTAAAAATAAATTCTAACAATATCCTAATGCACTGATATACTTACAGCACTTTGCATGTTTTTTTTATTTTTTTTTTGTTTATTAGGAAAATTCCGTCGTTTCAATTTCTACCAGATCAAAAAAGTATTTGGTGAGCATTTTAAAGGTTTATTTTTATTTATTTTTCATCCTATTTTGCAAATTATTTTTAATTTATTTAATGTTTTGCTGCAATTTATAAAATTTACTGATAAATAATTTTTATTAAAGTTTAGAGTTAATATTTAGAGTATTTTGTGATGTATTTTATTTAAGTTCACATCTTTGAATTTATAAACTATTTATTATTTTTATTAAAATTTTTTACATTTTACTGTATATATCCATGTATAAGCCAATCCTCCTATTTTAGAATTTAAAAATCAGTAATAATTGAAACTCATATATAAACTGACCCCCCTCTTTCAAGTGTTAGAACTAATATGACATTTATTGAAATAAATAGATAATTTCTTTTGTAATTTAAAAATTTTCTAAATCAAGTTCATTATTGGAACAAATATGGCTGCTTTAACAAAATTTCAGACTTATAGCATTGAAATATTACAATGCAATGCAAAAAGAAAGCTTGAAAGTGAGCAGGATGGAAAATTGTTTTCATCACATCCAGTCATGTTTCTCTACGATACAATTTTATTGAAGTATTTGTTCAGCAGAAAATATCAAAGAAATATTAAAAGTCTGTCATTTCTGAATCATAATAAAAATATTTAATTAATAAAGTTTAAATGATAAAAAATCAGAACCAAAATTTGCAATTGAAATTTTTACTGTAATTGATGGGATTAGAAAACCGATGCACACAATCACTGGGAATGCAAATCTGATGTCCAAATATGGCTGTAAAATAATCATTTCATATTTTTCTAAATGATCAGAACTATCAGAAAATGCACAAATTGTTGATCACAAATATTTCTACACAGATTGCTATATTTCAATTTAATATTAACTGATAATATATACAGTAATGACTGCCATATTTACTTGCTAATAATTGCTAATAATAAATATTTACTTGCTTATACATTTTCATTCTTATTTGTGAAGTGCCCAATAAGTTAATATTTTTGAATATATTTGAATATTATATTCACTTATATCCATAAATTTTTTAACAATAGAATTGAGAAGAAATAGATAATTTTTATGAATAAATATAGTGTTCCCACCTACCATAGGACTTACTGAAACCATAGAAGATACAACCTGACCACTTTATATATTTTCAATCATATTTGTGCAGTATCTGATATTTAAATATCTACAAAAATATTAAATTATGTATAGTCATACATATCTACATCTTTTTGACAAAAAATTGAAAAAAATCAATAAGATAATGATCTTTGTTAGGAACAAATGTGATGGATTGTGCAGCTGACACAAAGATACAATAGGAATGCAGCATAATTGAGCCAGAGAATTTTACTATCTTTGAAAAATTTTCCAATTTTTGATTGTCCTGTATACCGTTCCAAGACAATGTTCGTTATCTGAACTGTTTGTTAACCGATCATTGATTTACCACAGTGGCAGTTGTGCTAGTATGGGACATTCTGGTTTCTCATCATCCTCAAGTGACATTCGGCCATTTTTAAAACATGAATACCACTTATAACATTGAGTTTGGCTCATAGTTTCATCATCATAAACTTAGTGAAGCATTGCAAGAGTCTCGGACACTATTTTTCCTAGTTTTAAACAAAATTTTGATGTTCGCTTGCTGCTCAAATTTTTCATTCATCTTGGCAATCGCAGAGGATTCAAAACATGTGTTAACAAAATTCCATGCAAAACACATTATGGATGCACACAGCTCAAAGATTTTTTTCCAGACTAAATCACAAGACTTAACAGAACTGCCAGGTACATGTATTACCCTCAACCCCCCCACCATCTCTGTACATAATCACCATCTGGTTATATATTGATCACACTTTGTATTTAAAAATATTTATTAATTTTGAATATTAATAAAAGCAATATTAAAATAAAGTAACAGTTAAGTGATTATAGTTTTGGTAAATTATATTTTCTGAGAGACTATTTTAAGCCAAAAATATGTAATGAAAAAGACTTTCAAAGTATGTACTATATTATTACATGCAGATAAATTGAATTGTTTCAATATTAATTTTTTTAATGCTGTGAAATTGTTTTAATTTTCTGAAAAGATGTAGTTCTTTACATAATTATTTTCCTGTAGAACTGTCCAATTTAACTTTTTTTACTTAAATATGGATTGAAAATAAATAAAAATATATAGGTGATCTTCAACTTAAAATGGCATAATCTAACCCATAAATTTGTAATAATTATTTTCATGCAAGATAGTTCTTTAAAAAGTGTTCAGGTTGTATTTATGCAACATATACTTCACATTCCATGCATCATCTCATGGAATGTAAAATCAAAAATTATCTAGGCCTATACTTTCACAATAAGAAAAATTACTGAATATAAAAGAATAGTAATTTGCAATACTTTATATTAGATTTCAAATACTAGATCATTTATTAAATGATAAACCTATGGTTATTGTTATTCTGATCTATTCTTTAATGCCAACTGTATTATGAGTCAAGGTATCATATATAGGTATTTAAATGTCTTTCCATCTTATTTCTCTTGTATGAATTTAATAATTGAATAATAATAAGTAATGCTAACCAGATTATACCTTATATAAATAAACATTTGTTTTAATATAAACAGTTAACAACTATTTTTAAGAATTGTTAGTTAATTGATAAATTTCAAAAATCCTGTTACAAAATTCTTTGTAATAGAATATTTCACACAAATATTAGTCTTTATAACAGGAAAGAACTTTTTATAAATTTTTTAAACAGGAAAGGTTTTTTAAAACTTTAGTCCTTTTAATAGATTTAAAACATTAAAACAACACTAAATTTTATTCTGTTAATATTGTTTTGTTTAAATTTAGTAAATATAACAATAAATATGAATTTTAATTTTTGTTAACTTATAAATTATTAGAAATTTTTTATGAAGATATTTGTAACCACATATTTCTCTGGTTACAGATAACTGATGCACATATGAACATCCAATTTTTGTTTCTAATTTTAAAAAAATTCTAAATTTATAAAAATTTTAAACATCATGATAATGAAATGGTCTAGTAATAAATACATTATAAAACTACATAATTATTCAAGATAATTAAAGCTTCCATCAAAATCCTTGCAATTACATAATTAGATATTTTTAGGGATTATAATGTCAATAAACTGATTTATTGGTGTTTTTTTTTACTATTTAATAATAACAATTTATCAGTAATAGTTCAAAAAATATGATAAAAATTTATCATAATTTTGTAATTTTTTATTGAAAATTTGGTAAATGAAAAACTGTTTTTAATACATATTAAAAAATGCATTATCTATGAAACAAAAACTTTAACTGGCAATTTGGAAAGAAATTGATTTAGCCTACAAAGATTTTTTATTTATTTTTTTTAGTGTGTTTCACAGCTTACTAAGTGGCAGGGCCATTAAAAACTTCTATTAAAGTGCCCACCTGATGGTTATATAGAAGTCAGCTGGGCTGAACATATAGATGAGGATACAAGTGTGGTCTAGACTCCTCATATAAATTTTGAATTGCAAAAGCAGTATTTCTAGTCAATTAGGCCAATTACCTGTGAAAATTTATCTAAAAAACCATATCAACAGAAATCATAATCATCACAGATATCAGAACAGAAACCATAAAAAACCATATCAACAGAATAACCATATTTTCAAAAACAAAACATACAAAAAAAGTTTAAAAATGACTATCAGTTTCCTAATAATCAGTTAGCCGATGAATGTATCAATATTATTGAAAAAATACTCAGATTCAACATTCATTGATCAAGGATTATATGCATTAAAATAAAGTAACAGTTAGGTGATTATAGTTTTGGTAAATTATATTTTCTGAGACACTATTTTAAGCAAAAAATATGTAATGAAAAAGACTTTCAAAGTATCTACTATATTATTATTAGTAATATGTTTAGAATAAATAATTTGAGTAAAATTTTGTTTGTTATATTAGTTTTATGATTTATTTGAATAAAATTTAAAAAAGGAAATAAGGGAAAAAATTTTTCAATTTAACATTTTTTTTAATATATATATCACATTTTTTTAATATATTTCAAGTAAGCAAGTATTTTTTTTTATTTTTGCTGAAAAACTAATGAATCAAATGTTATTAAATTTGTAATTGCTAAATATTTTTATTTAAATTTCTGAAATAAGAAACTTCTGATTGGCTCAATGAATAATATATATTACATAAATATAATATGTAATGTGCATTATTTTCTAGGGCATTATATATTGTGTTGAGTACCTTTCAGCTCATTTTTGAATTATGAAATTAATTGAATGATTCAAATATATAAATGTAATGCGTGTGTGCATGTGTGATCATACTGTACAATATCATTTATTGATTTATATATAATAATTTAAATAATTTCATAATAATATAAAGTTTTGGTTTCAGAAACTTGTCCAATCAGATATGACGTTGAATCAAATCATTATAAAAGATGCATTGGATATGCTACGTGGAGCAACAATGATTGTTTATCCTATGGGCTTACCACCTTATGAACCAATACGTTTAGAATTAGAAAATCAAGAAGATTTATCTGGAACACAGGTAAAACTAATTTTGATAATTTACTGACTTGTGAATCAGTATGTTTAAATATAATAAATTAAGAGTTATTTGGAGTACAAATAAAACTAATTGATCTTTTTAACAGAATAATATTACAGTAATAGTATAAAAATCTATTGCAATTAATTATACATATACAAGAATCACCCAATTTATATTATTGATATGCCAAACTTAGGTTGTTGCATCAGATCTAATTTTAATCAAAGTGATAACATTAATCTATAAATTTTATTCCATTGATTTTATATTATCAATAAATTGGTATCTAAGTTAAGAATAATTTGCATCTCTTATATGTATAAGTAATCTTACCTTCAAACATATCTGCTTAATTGAGTTTATTGATCTAGGACCTGGATTCAATCTTAGTTTCTAGATGAAAAGTCAAATTACTTCTATTGGTTTACAGTGAACAATAAGTCAATTGTGTGGAACCTAAATTTTCTAAGATGTGTTGCATAAATTTTATATTTGAAATTTGAATTCAATTCTAGGTTCCATTTCTCCTGATTTTTTTCAAGAAAGATTAGCCAAGCTCATTGAGTCCATTGTTCACTTCATAACTTATCAACTATAAATATAGGCACCTTATAATAAATACTAGAATATTTCCACCATTTAGTTATCTCCAGAAGAAAAGCAATGTAAAACTAGAAAGGAAGACCTCAATACATGTACAGGCAGCCTGTGATGGCCATTGAAATGTCTTAGTATTCATTAAGATGGAAAGTGACATAAAATTTAATAAGAAAAAGATATTGAAGTATTTTTGAAGGCTTTTAATATCCTAGATACAGCAAGGATTATAGGAGATTCATGGACAGATGTTGCTGAATAAAAAGAATATAGGGCATTTGGAATAAATTTTGTCTTTTCTTCACACTTTATTCAAGGGTCAGATACCACTCCAAAAATTGATCCTTTTGCTTAGATAATACAGAATATATTTTGACAATTTATCTCATATGACAGAAAACTTAATTTGGAAATTATTTCTGAAGATGTTTTTGAGATGCTAAACTCCCATAATGAAGAACTCAAACTCTATGATCTTACAGAAATATGGAAGCAAAGCATGTTTGAAAAATTGATTATAACCTGAGCCAGCAGATTAGATCATGACAATTTCAAAATTGATTGAAGAAATTGGACTTATTGAACTTAAATTGAGAATTTTGAGAAGTTTGGCTCAAATGAGCAATGAATACAGAGGATGCATGCTTTTTTTAAGAGAGGAATTTATCTGATAAAATTCAGTAGTTGATTTATTTAAACCATTATTAAAGACTTATTCATTATTTGACTTTAATAATAATCACTAAGGTCCAATAATGAATAATGTATCATATAATTTTAGTTAATTCAAGAGAGAATGTCATTTTCTTCTTATATTGACATTTGATTTATCAGATTTCATATTTTTTGCAAATCTTTCATAAGTACAGAATAAATATATCGATTTTCTTTCTCAAAATTTTTTGTTGGAACTAATCACTCTGTTTTAACATTATGAGAAAATCTGATTTAATTTATGTCATCTTGAATAATGTTGCTGATCTTGGAATGACTATGATGATGGATAGAAGGATGGATGATATATTCCTATGAAGGATGGATAGAAGGATGGATGACTGCACAGCAATACCTTGCATAGTCCGGTTTCAAATAGTCCAGGTTTCATTATGGTCCAGATTGTAATTCTTAATAAAAAATTTTTAATTTACTTTATTTTTTTTAGAATAAATATGAAATGTAAGTGTGCTCGCTACTTTCTACCTATATATGACTCGAATAGCCACTATGATGAGTTGAGACAAGCAGGCGGTTGCTCCAATGTTGCCAAATTTATTTTTATGTTTGTTATAGTACCTGCCTCTCAAGTGCAATGTTGTCAGTTGTTTACCACAAACACTTAATTGAATCATTAAATAGGAACGAATACTGGGCACATTGGCATTTGCGACTCATCAGCCCATGGCGGCCCAGTTCAAGTGGGAATCTGCCTTTACATAGAGCACTGCTCTGGGTTTGTGATGGCGCCAAGCTGCCAACTTGGAGAAAGTGAATGCGTTCACCTGCTGGGAGAGCCCTCCTTATCTATTCGTCTTTATGGGCTCGGATCCACTTTCTGACCCTTCTGTCTATTATAAATCTTTATAAAAGATTTTAATGTTTAATGAATATGAAATAATTATTAATGTAAGAATTACAATTTAAAAAAAAACATATGAACAAATCATAATTTTTCTTGGAACCAATTATAATTTTTCCCATAGGTTACGTATCTTGAATAGTCCAGTAAGAAAGAGGAACCAATTAACCAGACTATGCGAGGTATTGCTGTATTTACAGTAGAGCGTCAATTATCCGAACGTAATTTTCAATTGTAATATGCAACAGGTCTCCGCCAATACTCCCACCACGCTTCTCTTATGCATGTTGACTGTATGCGGAAACAATCAACAATTAGACTACTGTATATATATCTAATTAATATATTTAATATAATAATAATAATAATAATGATAATACAAATAATTAAAAAACAAATGAGGCAGAATAACTTATGTAAACAATAAAACATATGTATTTGAAGAAATTTGTCTATTTTTTACATTGTGTTTTCTATTTTTCTATCAGATCGATTATCTGAAAAAATCGTTTATCCAAACTACCCTTGGTCCCAATTATTTCGGATAATGGATGCTCTACTGTACATAAAAAAACTGCCCTTCATTTTCCTAAGTCATTATAAAACTCCAGGAAATATTTGAAACACTTCATGATA
Source organism: Olivierus martensii (assembly GCA_000484575.1). NCBI lineage: Eukaryota > Metazoa > Arthropoda > Arachnida > Scorpiones > Buthidae > Olivierus > Olivierus martensii. The sequence continues at coordinate 9,765 of AYEL01075432.1, forward strand.
TGAGCTGTTGAAACAGATATTATGTACAGTGTGGAGAGTGTAAAGGCAGTCTTTATGATGAAGCTCACTTGGACCAGAATGTACCGACAGGTATTTGACCTTGCAGCAATGAATGGCACATAATGGGTAACGAATCAGACAGTACCAACAAACACTACGTTGACAATTCAACTGCTTCCTTCTTTATTTTTAACAGAGAGAGACCTCCACTATATAAAAGATTTTACATTTGTCGTGCACAACAGAAAGAGAGGTGCCTGTACTTCTTTTATCCCAAGGTCAATTTTCACAAGTACTTTACAAATTTAAGGAGGTGTTAGTGGTGATGTTCAACTAATATAGTCTTTAGTCCACTTTAACACAGACGTTGTAGGTGCACTTCGTGAAGATCTTGCAGATCTTGAAATGGACAGATGGCTACTCGGTAATTATCTGCTCAGCTTCTACAAACTTTTTGCCCCAGCAATTGCTGTCACACGATTATGGTGGGTGCGACAAATGAATTGTAGCAAGGAACGAGATGGGAAGGAGCAAGATGTGGCGGACTCAAGATTCTATGTCTTGTCCGAAGAACAAAGCGCCTCGATCCCCGGCAACGTTAGCTCTTAAAACCCGTGACCTTTTCATTCATCTTTCCCAGGGAAAGGCAGGATGTTTACTTCTCCAGTGCACTAGGTGTCGGTTTTTGCTTTCTTATCTGACACCTACATGTAAACTTATAACGCAATTTATTGTTATGGTGGACGAAAGTCTGCGAGCTGATCAAAATATCATATGATATATCACCATATATCTTTGTTGTTTTTCCCATATCTCTTCCCTCTTGTCTCCACTTGGGGGAGGGGGCAAATTTCTGGCCCTCACAACAGATATAGATCATTAAAATATATTAACTGGAGCCAAGGATACATTAAACAAAAATATGTTCAATGAATATAGGAATCATATCATAAATGTTTAAATGGTTCTACAGTGGGTGATCAGTTTACGAACATAATCCGTTCCAAGACAATGTTCGTTATCCGAATTGTTTGTTTACCGATCATTGATTTACCATAGGTTTTTATGGGAATTTGATTAATTCGTTCCAGAGACCCAAAAAAACATAAATAAAAAAATTATATAATTTCTTATTTCTTTTATTTATATGTAATAACAATATTATATACATACATAATCTTGCATTTTCATCTATATGTTTATTTTCCGATAAAGAATCTGTCCAATATCGATTGCTTATCTCTCTCCTTCAGGATTTTTCAGAAGTGATTAATAGCATTGTTGTGGTATACAGATCCCCAAGCCTATTGATCTCAACCTGTTATGGGTGCCATTGTAAGACCAAAAAATTGTAAAATCTCTCTCTTACCTTCTGTAATAAATCTTTGATTTGTTTTACGTTGTCTCCAAGTTCATTTTATTCGGGAAAAACTAATGTTCTTCCATCCTTGCCCATAAGTCCACGAATGTGCAAGGCCTAAGCCTGTCATTCCATAAGGTTAGTTAAGCCGAAATATCCTCATGGAATATTTTTATCTGGCGGCGGCTACTTATAGAGCCACCATCATCACAGGCTGACCAACACCCATGATAACCGCCATAGTCACAGGCTTACCAATGCCCATGATGGGGTCAACCGGAAGATTGAAGGATGGGTTTTAACGGGCTGGGCCCAGATCCCTCCAGAAAAATTGGAGGAGTGGGACCACCGGATCTCCAGAATGGTAAGCCACAGCTTTACCATGCAGCCATCCAGCTGACCTTTATTCGGTCAGTCCACAGGTTCCACAGTTTGTTCTGTGAAGTGTTCGTTATCCGTTTCCGTCAGTGCACGGGTCCCACAGTTAGTTCTGAGAGGTGTTCGTTATCCGAACATAAAAATCTTTCAAAAAAGTGTTCATTATCCGAACTGTTCGTTAACCAATCACCCACTGTATATTAAAAGTTGATATGAATATTTAAGCTTAATTTGGTAAGATTCAAATATTCTCTGACTGCTTCATGAAGAATTATATCTTTTTATTTCTTTTTTATTGCCATTTAATTTCATCATTTCAATATTTTAATTTACATTCATTTGACTTAACAGTTGACAGTGAAAGTGACTATAATCTATTCATGACATAAGATTAATTTCAATCAAAAGATATTTCTTCCAAATTGGCATGCAAATAAGTTTAACTGTATTGTTTGTGAAACTGTTATTTATCACAGTTAAACTATTTACTGCATTTTTATTTATTTTTCACTAAAAATGTTTTAATGTGAAAAAAGACTGTTTATTGGAATTTTCATTAATGAAGTTTCATTATTTATGATACTTATAAAATTATAATTGAATAATTGCAGCATTAAAATATCTTGCGTAAAAATTTTATTTAATATAAAATAGCTTCAAGACTCCTCACAATGCCTGATCTAGGATGAGACAAGTGAGGCAGTTGCCTCAGGCGAAAATGCAAAACATTTCACACACAAGTATAATTATATTTATCTTGACAATATTTCATGCAGTGATATATTTTTCTAACAGATAATACTTATCAAGGGAGAGAGAGAGAGAGAGAGAAATCAATGCCAATTAATTTGATTAATTGATAAACAATTATTAATGATTTTGCCTTGTTGAAAGCAAAAAAAATTAAACTATAGTTCATATTTATTATATTAATTAGAGTTCATTTTTATTGTATCTATTATAAATGTATTTTTTTGGCAGTATTTTGTTAATTATTTATTGCTTTGAAAAAAACGAATAAAGTTTTTTGTATGTTTCTCTTTGACTATATATCTAATGCATCATTGATCTGATGTTATTGCATTTGCAGTACTAAAGTATTAAAATATGTTTATGTTTAATCTGCATGAGTGAAGAGGAGAGAGGGCTCCATTTTCTAATTTTTGACTCAGGTGACAAAATATCTAGATCTGGCATTGACTCGACATCATAATTGTCATTGTTTTAGATGAAGATAACTATATAAAATAAATAATTATTAACAAATAACATATTTTATCAAATCTAAGATACTAATGATTTACCAATTTATTTACTTAACCTTTCCTCTGTTTTTAATAATTGAAAATATATATAGAGGGAAAATTATTACTTATAACAAAAATACTATAAACTTCCAATTATAAGGTAAAATTTATTGAAAATATTAACAAAACAAAACTAAGAAGTACTCTGTATTCCAACTTCTGAAATAATAGTTGATTATAAGAAGTTATGTATTGGAAGTTTGCCATCTTTTTTTATGCTTCTAACATACTAAGCACTCAGTGGATAACTGAATTTTTCCTGTAATATTTTATTTTATTTTTAAATCTTTTCTTCAAAATTATTTTTTTTGAAAAATTTTTTAGCTTACAGCCCTTCCAACTATTTAACAAAATATTTAAAAATCTGCACAAAAGTATTAAAGAGAATGAAAAGATTTAAAAATTAAGGAAACTTCATCAATTGAGAAAAAAATTTCATAATTACGAGTAAACAGAAATTGTTTATTAAAAAATTATGTATAATATTTATAGTTGATTTGCCTATAAGATTACAGTAAATATGTAATACATAAAAAGAAGATGCATTTGAAAAGAAAAAGCAATCAGTATTTTATAAATCTAATGAAACATACTACTAATTGAAAGAAATGATATTATAGGCCTTTTGGACATAATATCTTATATTAATATAAAAATTATTGTAGTTTATCCCTTCATTTTTCTTGCTCTAATTGAATATGTTCCATTTTTTAAAGCCTCCTCAGTTGGAGTGAGTTAGGTAAGAATACAAGTTAAAAATCAAAAATTCAGTCAATAATGAAATTTAACATAGATATAGAATATAATCCATAGAATATAGAATTTAATTCATATATATATACATATATTAAATATTTAATCTGCTAATAAAGAATCTATTTTTGTTGTAATTGTGAAATATTTTTCCTAATTAATGAAAGGTTTATCTTAATTTTTTGAAATCTTTCTACTGGATTTTAACACTTAATTTTTAAAATTTTTTCATTAAATGTTGAAAAATATTTACTAATTTTGAAAAAAAAATTCACTCTTTAGTATAGCCATTTTGTTCTTTTTGAAATTTTTTCACTAATTTATGAAATGTTTTTACTAATTTACAAAAAATTTTTTGCTAAATAGTTGGAAGAGCTGTATTAGTGAGTATATACAGTAAGTATTTTTTAGCAATAAATATGATGGATCCTGCCAGTATCATAAGACATATTACAACCCCAAATCACAATGCAATAGTATATATTTTTAATTGTATTGTGCCCTATCCAATATTTAAATATCTAAAGAAATATTAATTTATATACAGTCATATATATCTAAATATTTTTAAAAAAAGAAAAATTCAAAAGAATTAGTAAGATTCTTTGTTAGGAATAAATATTCAGCTGGTGCAAAGACATGACAAAATATTATATGACAGCCAATGAATCTTAATTTTATGAAAATTTTTAATTTTTGATCCCATATATAAGCTGACTCCCTCCTTCAAAATTTTTTTAGCTTATATACCAGTATATACAGTAATTTTTGAACATATATTTATTTATTATTTGCAAAATGTTCTGATATCTGATTAGAATAATTTTTCTAAAAAGTTATTTAAATTATAACCATTCCATTTCTCTGTATTTAATTAAAATTATTTTTCAGAAAATATTTTGCTTTCAAAATTTAAATTAAAACATTTTATATAAATATGTTTATATTACAGCTATTTTTATTAAAGGTTATAAATATTATATAAGATGTCTAAAATTTTCATTTGATGAAACTTTGCAGAAATGTTTCTTTCATTTTTAATGTAAAATAAAAATACTATAATGTATGTTTCCTTATATAGGATTTATGGCCAAAACTAAACATTTATTTGTTCAGATTTAATGAAAATATCATTAAATTTTACTAGTTGGATTTCTCAATATTGCTTACATATTTATGGAACATAATTTTAGTTTTTTCATTCATATGGACAATCATATCAGCTGTTACATTATTATGATACTGTATGTATTGATTATATATCTATGATATCATATGTTATGTGATAGTAATGCTATATGTTAATGCTATTTTGTAGCATAATCCGATGTTTAAATAGAAAAACTAAGTATCTAAATACAAACAAAAGTCTAAAATATTAAAAGCATTTTTGTTGCAATCCAAAATGCTTCTTCAATCCCTAGGGCAGTTTTATTCACATTTGACATTGCAATGTCTATGGTCATAATATAGTGCTAATAAATTTTCACCAACCATATTTTTTGGGGAGTTATGACTGCCTCAGACGTATTAGACATTACTTTCATTATTATAGGTTGGACAAATAGTGGTTACCTATAAAATTTTCTATTTGTGGCATGTTTTACATGTTCAATATTTTTATCTTAGAAAACCTTTTAGAAAGTTCATTTAATCATGTATGGTGTTTATTTAAAATTAAAAAAAAAAGTTAGCATGAATTTGTTGTCAAAATTGGTTATAAAAAAGATATTCTTTTAACAGAGATGAATAAGCATTGTCTGATATTAGCCAGAATAACTATAATATAATATTTTACTGAAAACATGTCTTTAATTTAGTATTTTAGATTTTACCATTTTTTATTTTAAAATTGCTCATCTTATAAGAATAAAATGACTTAATTTTTTTAAGTTATTGAAGTTGGTTTTCAGTAAAAACTAAGAGGTTTTAATTTATTTATATAATTTGATATTAAATATAGTCATTTATTTTTAAATCTTGAAAACATATTATTTCAGTTAACATTCTATATATATTCCTTATTAACTGGAGTAATTGGAAAATGAATTATCCCAGATAATCTGCAAAATACTCAAAAAAAGTTGGAATTATGGACATTATGCATTTGATATTAAAAAAGAAATAAATTGCATTTTTTTTTTTTTTTTTTTTTAACTATAAGAGTTTGGTCAGGAGAAATGCAACCTCTTTCCACTCAAAAGAGTACTAAGAGATCAAAATGAATATGTGTAATGCTACACCCTAGATTAGGTTTAAAAAATTAATACACACTCCAGTAAGGGTTTAAAACCATTATATGGCTATGTTGTCTGTAAAAATTCTATTTTCCGAAACAAGAAACGTGGTGATTAATATTTTAATTATTTATTTAATTTTACTTCTTCTTTTTTTACCATCATCTCACTTTCTTCTTCTTCTTTGTTTTATCTTCTATCCCACTTGAGTTGTAAGGCTTCATAGCATTATTTTGAAGCATTTGAAGTGGTAAACAATTATTTAATAATACAAAATCAATAATCATAGAGAAATACAAAAGTATTAGTATTAATCAGTGATTTAATTTAATCACTGTTTATACCAGCAGAAATATTCATTCCTGTCAATGTAATCAGGACAGAGTGAAAATATTACCAAAATAATGCTGTATTCAGTTTAAATGAATTTTAGGATAAGGGCGGTATTATAAACCAATGAGAGTACAGATTGCAAAGTAGAGAAACAACAACATTGCACCAAGGAAAACATAGTTGATCTTAATTAAGAGATCAGAGAAAACGAATGATTTCGAGCAAACACTAAATTTTACTATAATATAGAAGATATTGAGAAGTAATTATATCAGTCATTAATCACTGTTTAACTGTCTATTTGTTATACACATAAGAATATCTTGTACCGCAGAGGTAAAGCTGTGGCTTACTATCCTGGAGGATCCGGACCCACTCCCCCAATTTTTCAGAAGGGGTCCTGGCCTGGCCCGTTGAACTTCATCCTTCAATTATCTGGTTGACCTCATCATGGGTGTTGGCCAGTGTGAGGAGCTTTATAAGTAGCCGCCGCTAGGTAAAAATATTTCACGATGATATGGCGGCTTAACTAACCTAACGGAATGACAGGCTTAGGTCTTGCGCATTCGTAGAGATATGGGTAAGGATGGGGGAACAGTAGTTTTTCCCGATTAAACTGAACTCGGAGACAACTTAAAACAAATCAAAGATTTATTAAAGAAGATAGGAGACAACGTAAAACAAATCAAAGATTTATTAAAGAAGGTAAGAGAGTGAAGACAATGTAAAACAAATCAAAGATTTATTAAAGAAGGTAAGAGAGAGAGACAACATAAAACAAATCAAAGATTTATTAAAGAAGGTAAGAGCTCAGAGACAATTTAAAACAAATCAAAGATTTATTAAAGAAGGTAAGAGAGACGAAGACAACATAAAACAAATCAAAGATTTATTAAAGAAGGTAAGAGAGAGAACAATTTTTTGGTGTTAGAATGGCACCCGTACCAGGTTAAGGTCAACAGGCTTAAACAAATCAAAGATTTATTAAAGAAGGTAAGAGAGAGATTTTACAATATTTTGGTCTTAGAATGCATCCATACCAAGTTGAGGCCAATAGACTTGGGATTTGTACGACGACAGTGCTATTAATCACTTCTGAAAAATCCTGAAGAAGAGAGAAAAAGCAATCGACATTGGACAGATTCATTAACGGAAAATAAACATAATAGATGAAAATGCAAGATTATGTATGTATATATGGAAAATAAACATAATAGATTAAAATGCAAGACTATGTATGTTATATTAGAAAATAAACATATAGATGAAAATGCAAGACTATGTATGTATATATTAGATTATTACATATAAATAAACGTAGTAAGACATAATTTTTTATTTATGTTTTTTTGGGTCTCCGGAACGAATTAATAGATCGGATATATATTATTTTTATTACATATAAATAAATGTAGTAAGAAATTATATTGGAAAATAAACATAATAGATTAAAATGTTATGTATGTATATATTATGGTTATTACATATAAATAAACGTAATAAGAAAATATGTATATATTATTGTTATTACATATAAATAAACATAGTAAGAAATTACATAATTTTTTATTTATTTTTTGAGTCCCCAGAACGAATTAATCAAATTCCCATAAAAACCTATGGTAAATCAATGCTTCGGAACGAATTAATCAAATTCCCATAAAATCCTATGGTAAATCGATGACATTAATGAACATTATCTTAGAACAGATTATGTTTGTTAATCGATCACCCACTGTATGTTCCATTTAAAAAAATTGGACTTGGTGTCATATACCTCTGAAGTACAGATATATATATTAAATATCTTGCAGTGTAAAGTTGATGTCCAAAAATATTGGTCCAAACATGGTTGCAAATTCATATATATATTCAAATGTTCTATTATTTATTGAAAAAGAAAACAAGAAATTTGTTTATTTACAGCAAGAAGTTATTGCAACATTTGTAATTTTAATTTGATTCTAATTTTTATTGCCAGTTATTTATGATATAATAATGAAATGAATCTGGAGCATTTTAAAATCCAGGTTGTGGATTAACCAGAGTTAATTTGCAATCTGGAAGTGATTTTAAATAATAATAACTCAGATAATCCAACTATGGATAATCAGAAGTCTATTGTATATATAATTATTATAAAACTGCTTATTCCAAAAAGGAATAAGCAAAATTGCATACTTAATGACCTATCTGTTTAATGACTACTCAAACTTACATCCAAGCTTTCGACTTTTTTTAATGGAAAATTTGGTTTTTGCCCATATGCATTATGTTGATTATAATTTTTGTTGAAATTGTCTGTCTTTTTTTCATAATGTAATTGTTATTTGCATTGATAAATAAAAATTAAAACCAAATTTTTAAGTTTGAAATTTGTTTCCAATATTTTCTAAATATATATGAACAGGTTTGCTTACCGAAACAGAACTCAGTCATTAAGTGAGGAGTGCCTGTAATAATTATATATACAGTTGATTCCTGATTATCCAGAGTTGAATTATCTGGGTTAATATAATTTAAAATTAATATAATTTAAAATCACTTCCAGATTTGTTATTAATTATTGTTACATTATTTACTCGTTATTATTATTGTAATATCTTCTTGATATTGTATTTAACCTTATTATATTTATTCATGTGTTATTATTAATCTTCAAATGTTATACAAACTGTATAATTTTATTTTATAATTGTATTAATTGTAATTGTAATCTGATTTTATATAAAAAGTGGCAATGGTTGTGTCCTTTTTTTTCTCTAGTGATCTATCACACTTCTTCTGATAGAATCCTTTTAACTTTTTTCATACTTTTCTTTCTACTTCTAACTTCTTTTCCGTTTCCCAAGGCTAAACCTATGAGTACAGCCTTCTATCCCTTTGTTTCTTGTTCCTATGAATTAATTCTGGTTAATCCACAACCTGGAAGTGATATTAAATTATCAATGTTTTGTCTTATATATATATATATATATATATATGTAAGCTATAAAAGTAGTTAAAAATAAAATATACCATAAATGAAATACATTTTAATTTGATAGAAAGGGCAAAATTTTACAATAGCTTTACTATAAAAATTTTTATAGACAATTTTGATAAAAGGTGTTTCTTATTTTTAAGTCAATATAATAATTAAACATAGCAAAAAAAATATTCGTAAATATATAATTTTAGTAAATATCAAAATAATGTTTATTTACAAGCTTAATTATTAACAATAAATTAATCATAAATTTAATTGAAATTAAATTATGATGTTAAACACAATAAAATTATGGAAAATATATTTGAAGCACTGGAAGGAAAAGTATTGAAATTGGATCAGAAAAGATTAAGAATTTAATTTCAAATTTGATTTTTATCTGAAAAAATTTAATGCATATAATATTCCTTAAAAACTTTTTGGGGAAATGTTATGTCTGTAAAATATGAAAATTATAAAAAATAATGAAAAATTTATTTTTCATATTTTTATTCTATTTTATTTCACATTTTTATATAATTGTAAATAAAAAATTGATATAGACAGACTTTGTGACTTCTATTTGTCTCTCAGCTTTCATTAAATTTGATTACGACAGTTATAAATAATAAAAGTTTTGTATGATTTTTAGTTTTTAGTTTAATTGATAAAGCATTTCCAAGATAATCCATATATGATTTTTAAATACTAATCTATGATTGGAAACACTTCTGGCAAGCTTTATCAAAGTAAACTTTATGTTGAATTTTCATATAATGTTTTATTTAATTATGGATTATATTGACTAATGATATAAAATTTGAATTTGCAGATGAAGAATTTAAAGGTTTAAATTTAGTTTCTGAATCAGATACAGAAAAATCAAAAATCAATCAAGATAAAAATATTTCATCTGAAATTAAAAATACTTCAACAGAAAAATCAGCATTCACTGATAAAGTAAATTCATTTTTTAAAGAAATTATTAAATATTAACGTAAGAAATTAATGTACAGGTAGTCCTTGATTTGTGGTCACTCATATTTATGACAGTAACATCATCAATAAATTCTGTGATTTGTCAGTGCAATTGATAAAGGATTTGAATCCCTCACCAGTGGTCTGATATATAAAACGCATCCTTTTTTGTTAAGTTTATTTTGATAAAATAAAGTATAATAATAAATACTGGTAGTGAGAAATTTATAAATTTTGGGAATTTTCAACTTATGATGAAGGGTTCAAACCAAATCCTGTTATAAGTCAAGGACTGCTTGTATAGACATCTTCATTTATTATTATCTATGTTGATTAACATTTTTCTGTTTTCCTATTCATATTTCCTTATCTTATTATTATTCTCCGTAATTGATACTAGATATTGTTGAAGTCAAATGAAAAAAATGAGAAAAATTCACAAATATACTCTCAAGTAACTAAAAATGAATAAATAATTTCTGTTGATCATTACAATGCAATTTATTTGTTATCAGCAAAATATTGTTAAACATTACTTTTATATTATAATTAAAACAAAATATTATTATTCGAAATTTTTTAAATAACTTTACTATAAAAATTCAGGTGTTTTTAAAATAAGATGTATTAAATAATAAATAGAAATTTGGACAGATATTAAATTGTGATTATAAACAAATGACATCATATTCAAATAAAGCCAATTTAAAATATATTTAAATTAATAATAAGCATTGATTAAGCGAACAATATTTTAATATAAATATTTTAGATAATGTTATATTTACAAAAAGACATTTTAAATTAAATTTTTAGGTTTAATTATTTTTGTTAAATATTGAATAGATTCAATTATACTAAAAATCAATGCCATTAACTTAAAAATCTAAGTTCAATATTTCTTTATATGAATGGAAAAAGATGGAAGTTAAATAATAAATGTTGTCAACCAATCATAATTAACAATTATAATATTAATAAATGGAAAAAATTTTTTTCTAGCTTGTTAACCATATTATTTAAATAGCATAACATAGAAATTCAGACTTTGTAATATTTCTATCAATCTGAACAGATTCATTTCTAATCCATTTGGTTTCATATTTGAAATAGATTGTTTATTCTTATTCTTATTTTAAATATATTAGTTGTCTCATACAAAAAAAAATTATTGTCATATATAATTACAAAGGTTTTAGGTCAAAATCATGAGATCAATATTTCAAACGATTGCAATCTGGAACGATCAAAATCCTTAATGGTCTCAGAAACCTGAAGGATGGAAAACCTGATATATAAGGAATCAAATACTGATTTTTCTCAGTTTGTGTATTAGATATATTTCTAAAAGTAACTCTGTAATATAAAATATTTTGTTTTTAATATTGTAAAAGATTGTTTTTAAAAATTCTAAGTAAATTAATATTATATATGATATCACATCATATTTAAATTTTTTTTCATTTTATAACTTTACTGTTGATCATTATGTAAAAATTCAGTATTTTAAATTTTTGAAAAAAGATAAGTTTAAATTTTATTAAATTTTGTGGAACAAAAATACTTTAAATATTATATTTATAAATTTAAATGATTGATTAAAATAGAAAAGAAATGCAAGGCATTTGAACTATGTTATTCTTAAGATATGTTTCTATTCATTTTCTCTGAATTGTTTTTGATACAACAAAATTCCTTAATAATTCATTATTATTAAGGAATTTTATCAATTTATAAATTATAATCATGAAAATTATATATTATCTGCATGTTAGTTAGTTAACAATTATGTATAACCAAAATGAATGAAGTTTATATAATTGTAAATAAATATCCAAAACATATTTATCAAATATTTAGTGATATTAATTAATATTATTAAAAATATAAAAATATTTTTCCAGATTGCAATCATTTGAAATATTGATCTCATGATTTTGACTTAACTGAGCATACTTGATAAAAATGTTTTGTATTGTAGGAGAATAAACGTAATTTTCTAAATGTATTAAGTAAAAACCATGTTATAGAAGTATCATGTTATGTGAGGGTTTCCACAATTTTCAAATTGTGTTAAGAGTGAAATCATGTATGAAGCCTGGAGGGATATCTGTATATAAATTTTAATATTTTGGAAGAAATTATATTATAATGAAATTTTCTTAATTCTGGAATACAAAATTAGAGAAAAATAATTTTTAATATATTATTTCAATTTGATTTATATTTCATTTTTAAAGTTTTAATATTACATATTTACATTAGCTAAACTGAATTTTTAGAATTTTCTTTATAAATCCCATTTAACAATTTCAAATTCTTTTGATTTAGGCATCTAATGAAGTAATAGAAGAAAATTTAGCGCAGCTTTGGTGGGCAGGTAAAGAAATACAGCGAGGAAAGAAATTAAAGGATTATGTTGGAATCAATGAAAAAACTAAAATTGTTGCCAAATTGCAGAAAGTAATTTGACTATTCTATTTATCAATAAATATCAATTTAAATTTTAATTTTTATTAAATAATAATTTAATAGAAAGGACAAGGACCTCCTTCTAGAGAACCTGTTTTAACAGATGATGAAAAAAAACACTTAATGATGCAAGCTTATAGAAGACAAGAAGAATTAAAGGTAATGAAATATTTTTAAATATTAATATTTAATAGCATAATTTATAATATAGTGGTACCTCAGTGTATGTCTGCTTTGGAATAAGTCCAATTTGGTATACATGCTGTTTGAATGAGAAAAATTTTGCTTGATATATGACCTGTAAGGGAATCAGAATAAGGGAATATGTGGTTTATCCCCTCTCCCATCTCTTTTGGTCACAAATAGGTCAAACTAGGGAGAAATTGAATTATATGTGGTTTATCCCCTCTCCCATCTCTTTTGGTCACAAATAGGTCAAACTAGGGAGAAAGGGGAAAGAAGAGAGGCATCTGGAGAAAGAGGAGAGGTGCTCTGTCAAAACAAATGCAAAAGAAATATGATGACATTTCAGGTTGTATTTCGATCAATCGGTGGACTTTTGTCTCCAATAATAATATATTGCGGAAGAAGTTTACGAGCAGGTGTCAGACAAACAGTTGAAAAAACTGACAGCTTACTCGGCCGAAAGAAATATGATGACATTTCAGGTTGTATTTCGATCAATCGGTGGATTTTTGTCTCCAATAATAATATATTGTGGAAGAAGTTTACGAGCAGGTGTCAGACAAACAGTTGAAAAAACTGACAGCTTACTCGGCAAACATTCCAAGAAAGTAAACACCTTAATTCTCAGCCTAGGAAAAAGGGTCAGAAAAGGTCACGGGTATTTAAGAGCCAATGCTGCCCTCAATTGGGGTTTTGTTCCACGGCTCCTGCTCTCTATTTTTGTCAGTACTCCGACTGCTTAGTTCGCTTGTTCTGTGTGGCTCTCCACTGTTCACGATGTTTGTTGTTCATCGGCGATTCGATCTTGTCTGTGAACCTCCTTTGTTCTTCACTTGCATGAAAGATATCATCTACCAGAGTCAATTCTCTATAACATTCAACTACCGGACAATAAAACCTGGCAGTTAGTTCATTTTACACATTTCCTCACTTTCCTGTATACCCATGTATTTGTGCTTGGTGTACTATTTTGTTAAATTCAAAAATAGTACACCAAGCACAAATACATGGGTATAACACATCCTTTATTCATCACATTTACAACAATATACAACATCACACAACAAACACCAATATTTATAGTACTATCGACAATGATACACATCTGCCAGTCGAAGAAATGAGATCCAGGTATATAAGACCTGTAAACTATGATTATGCCTTGGAACTGATTAGAAAGGCTTTGAATAAGCACAATATAAAACTTCCATATGCAAGAACTACAACTTTTGATATAATTAAAAATAATAAACCGTTACTACAACCAGAAATGAAAGCTGGGGTTTATATCATTCCACTATATAACAATGATACAAGCAGACAGGAAGTTTACATAGGAAGTACTATACGATCTCTTAAAATCAGACTATTAGAACACAAAAAGGATATAGAAAAAGAAGAATTTAAAACAGCACTTATGAAAGCATTTTATAATAATAACGTTGACATCCATTGGAATGAAGCTAAAATAGTGAGAACGGTAAGAAACGTAGAGGAAATTAAATGGGCAAAAACATTAGAGATTATAAAATATTCCAGAAAAATGTATGTAATAAATGTTAATACTCCTAAGATAATCCCGGCACCATGGTTTTCCAGCACCCAACAATAATAATTTAAACGATAATTAAGATCTCACATACCTAAGTGTATAAATATATATAAATAGACTATAAAGAAAAAGAAAAATTACTTTATATACTACAATGTATATAATTTTCTATATATATTATAATCTTATTTATTTTTATATTTATATTTAATATTTAATTTTTAAATTTTTAAATGTATTCTAATGATTTATTCTTATTCATAAAAATCAACCGCTGATGATGGCTTGATTAAGCCGAAAGTTCTACAGTAATAAAAATTAAATTTTTGTGGTTTTTCACTTGATTGAGCTGTCAAATTATTCCATTAGTTATATTTAAGAAGAAAGTGAAAAGAAAAATAGTATTATTATAAACATTTTTATTAATAAAACATATTATATATTTTAGTATTATCAGACCAATGAATTATATTACAATTTTTTATTTATTACTAAACTATTAAGGAATAACTATTTTTAGAATCAAATTTAAAAAGACTTTTAAAGATCGAAGCTTGAACTTATTTGTGAAAAAAGTCAAATTTTGGTTATCTGTTTAATTAAGAGAAAAGTCAAACTTTTTAAATTGAGCTGGCTTGAGCCAACAAGTTTAGTTACAATATAAATGATACAATATAATCATTTGAAAGATTATTTTGTAAAAGTTGGCTGAAACATAAGGCTTTTACTGACAAAAAATATACTTATAAATTTATTCATGTAAGTAGAATATATCTAGTAATTTGTACAGTATATATTGAGTCAAATTATTTGAGAAATAACAGTTTCTATAATTTTCATTTTTAAACATATTTCAAATATTTATAAAAAGATCTATTATGGTTAATCCATTTGTCCATTTATGCCTGCTTGATTCCCAATAGATGAATTTTCAAAATTCAAATACAGTAATACCCCAAAGTTATGCGATAGGTGGGACCAATGAAAATCGCATAAGTCAGGGTACAACTTTGCATATAAATACATATAAATTTGGTTTAATTGGGAGGACTAACAAAAACACTAGTTTAAAAGAAAAATATTTAATAAAATTGCAGTTCTTAACAAAAACACTAGTTTAGAAGAAAAATATTTAATAAAATTGCAGTTCATTATATATATTAATACAAAATATTAAAAAAATAAATGACTTATGTAAAAAATTATTCACTTTTACTTAATTATCACACCATAATTTCAGCATTTTTTTCCATCTCGGTAATAATACCATGACGTTTACGAATTATGCTTGAGTTCAAGGATTGAGCATTTTTCACCATATCGAGAATTCTTTTATTATCTTTTATGATTGTTCTTACTGTGGATTCCAGTAGCTCAAATTCTTTGTCAATTCACAAATTTTCATTCTATCATCAAAATCCTTGATAATGTTAAATTTATATTCCAAAGATATGGTAATTTTTTTTTTACTAGGTGCAGGAGAATCAGATTTGCTTTGTTTGTTTGGATGACATAGTTTTTTTAAGGGTTTAGAAAAGATATAACAAAACAATCTTAACTTTCATCGATCATAGAATCGCAATCGTGGACATAGAGTTCACATGAAATGCATGCAATGTGCATCACAGTAAGATAACGTAAAGCAGTGTTGCCAAACAAAAAAATCAAGAATCGCATAACTCCGAGTTTGGCATAAATCGGGATATTACTGTATATGCATTCTTTTATAGAAATTGGAATTGACATTTCTTCCATTTTTATATTATGAAACATTATTTTTTAGACATCCTCTCCCCTTATAAGCAATTTATTGATCTATTCTTAAACTATGTTAAAGTTTATTTCTCTATTGTTTAAAAATGTGTGTGTATATATATAAATTTTATAAATTTGTAATTGTTAACATTATGTAACATATGCATACACCATAGTACAATATAACTATATTTATAAATTAAATATAACTATTATTTATATTTTAAATTATATTTTAATATTAAAATATAACAAATTGTTATATAACAAATATTATATAACAACTATGGCACATGCTTATTTTGTGCAAATAGTACTAGAGTTAAATTTTAAAATTCTTACATAAGCATTAAGGAAATTCTTCTACTTAAAAATAATAAAATTTTCTTTAACTCTCCCTTCTCTTAAATTGCTTACGTAATACAAGTGTCCCCACATTAAATTATTATAATGACTCCTGAAGTATGAATACAACTAAAAGCATTTGTATTTATTTTCAAAAGATATAATAACATAGCTCATCTCATGTACTGTAATTACAGTGGGTGATCAGTTAAAGAACAGTTCGGATAATGAACACTTTTTTGAGAGATTTTTATGTTTGGATAACTAACACTTCACAGAACAAACTATGGGACCCACGGACTGACCGAATGACCAATGAGCCGGATGGCTGCTTGGTAAAGCTGTGGCTTACAATTCTGGAGGATCCGGAGGTCCCATTCCTCTAATTTTTTATGAGGGATTTGGGCCCGGACCGTTGAAACTCTGCTTTAATCTTCCGGTTGCTGATCATAGGTGCTGGTCAGCCTGTGATGATGGCGGCTCTATAAGTGGCTGCCGCCAGATAAAAATATGCATGAGAATATTTCGGCTTAACTAATCTAACGGAATGACAGGCTTATTAGGCCTTTCTATGAGGATATTTCGGCTTAACTAATCTACTGCCAGATAAAAATATTCCATGAGGATATTTCAGCTTAACTAATCTAATTAATGACTAACTTTGGCCTTGCACATTCATGGACTTATGGGTAAGGATGGGAGAACAGTAGTTTTTCCCAATTAAAATGGTTATGGGTAAGGATGGAAGAACAGTAGTTTTTCCCGATTAAAATGAACTGGAGACAATGTAAAATAAATCAAAGATTTATTAAAGAAGGTAAGAGAGAGATTTTACACTTAAACAAATCAAAGATTTATTAAAGAAGGTAAGAGAGAGATTTTACAATATTTATTGTTAGAATGGCATCCATACCAGGTTAAGGTCAATAAACTTGTGGATCTCTATCATGACAATGCTATCAATCACTTCTGAAAAATCCTGAAGGAGAGAGAAAAGCAATCGATATTGGGCAGATTCTTTATCGGAAAATCAACATAACAGCTGAAAATGCAAGACTCTGTATGTATATATTATTGTTATTACATATAAATAAACATGATAAGAAATTATATAATTTTTTTTTATGTTTTTGAGGGTCTCCGGAACGAATTAATGAAATTCCCATTAAATCCTATGGTAAATCGATGATCGGTTAACGAACAATCTTGGAATGGATTATGTTCGTTAACCGATCACCCACTGTATTCTTTTGTCATAAAACTTAAAAAAATTTATGATGTAAATATTATGTCTTCCCATTGTTATACTGTATTTACATTTAAAATTTATTCTTTCTCAGTTAATATGATGAAGGCTCTGTTACATATTTAATTCAAATTTCTTATAAAACACTGTAGTTTTATTTTGAGTATCATTATAATTTCTATATTTAAGAATGCTGTTGAATTTTCTTATAAAATTTAATGATAAAAATTAGTGTTTTAATAATCACATTTTTTATTAAAATTTATAAAATTTTGTATATATATATGCATAAATGATAATTTGAATAAATTTTTATATTTGAAAGAAACTGGAAGAAGCTGATGATGATAGTTACTTGAATTCTGAATGGGCAAATAATAATTCTTTAAAGAGATCTTTTCAAGGTTTAAGGAACATCAAATGGAAGCCATAAAGAATAGAACTGAAGAAATAATTTATGAACTATATAAAATTTTAAATATTATATTTTTGCAAAAACTTGTTAATATAATTTTTTTTTGTTTTTAAGAATGAACAATTTATTGTAAATTATTCAATTATAATAAATTTTATTTAATGTTACCAATTTATTTAAAAATTATTTTGACAAAGGTTTAGCATTTTTTCAACCTCAAAAAATATATTTACTTTAAAAAAATAAAATAAAAAAAAGCTAATGATTTAAAAAAATTATTGTAATCAGCAATGCTAACTTTTAATTTTGTTATGGCAGCAAGAGTTATTAATATCTAAATTTTTATATAACTTTTCACAAATATTTACACAAAAATGAACAGTCATTTTAATATTATTATTTACATTAAAGATAATTTTTGCACTTTAAATATAAAATAACATGAGGGAAAAAGGTATTTTTTCTATATTCAAATTTCTAGGTGGGCAATTGATCTTGTTGTTCCCTTGGAGTTGGAGCCTATAATTGTAAATTTATTTACAACTTATATGAGAAAGTTTTTGTGAAGTTTTGAAATTTTTAGGCATGTTTACAATATGCTAAAGCCCCAATCTATCCCTTATATTTATATATCAAAATGAATTTATTAATTTATTATTATTATTGATGGCTCAATGCATGCATCTGTCCCTTGATATATTAACTTTTATTATTATTTTTAAAGAATTTCTAAAATAACTTTTGTTGAATGGAGAAAAAAAATTTATGATCAAAAGATTAAAACAGTCATCATCATAGAAATTTATACAAGTAACACACACACACAAAATACATATACAGTAGAGCGTAGATTAACTGGAATGATGCTTATCCAAACATAATATTCAATTGTGAGACACAACAGGTCTCTGCCAATACTTCCACTCTACAATGTGTAGGATGGGAGAATCTAAGCTTCTGTTATGCGTATTGACTGTATGCAGAAACAATCAACAATTAAACTACTGTATATATATCTAATTAATATATTAACAATAATAATAATAATGATAATAATTAGAAAACAAATGAGGCAGAATAACTTATGTAAACAATAAAACATATATATTTGAAGAAATTTGTTTTTTTTTTATTACATAATTTTTTCTTATTTTTCTATCAGATCGATTACCTGAAAAAATTGTTTATCTGAACTACCCTCAGTCCCAATTAGTTCGGCTAATCGACCCTCTACTGTAGTTTGTGTGTATTGTGTGTGTGTGTAATAGTTAAGACAAAATCAAACCATAAATCACTTACATCAAAATAATGAGAAAGTTCTTATAAACACAAATCCAAAAATACTGCTCTTAAGAGAAATATGCACGTTTTATAGCAGTGCTTCATCAATAAAATATTGTTAAAAAATTTTTTTTTATCATCATACATTTTTCCATCTTCGTTTATTATGTCAATTTTGTTTTTTTAAATTTATTTTCAATAAAATATTGTTAAAAATTTTTTTTTATCATCATCATACATTTTTCCATCTTCGTTTATTATGTCAATTTTGTTTTTTTAAATTTATTTCATTAATTAAATACATTTCTTTGTGATGTTTGAAAACTACTACTATATGCTGCATTTTTAGACCTATATTTATAAGAACTTTTTCATTATTTTATGTAAGAAATTCATTTGATTTGATTTTGTGGCAATATACTATATTGTAGAATAACCTATATACACTATATGATCAAAAGTATTGGGACACCCCTCCTGCCTCATGGAAACAACCGCAGGCCACATGTAAACGAGTCCTACAGTATATAAAGAGTTGAAAACTACATTGGAATCATTACATCTTCCGTTTGGGAGACAATGGGTCGGTCGGAAGAGCTCATAGATTTCCAACGTGGACAGATCATTGGGTGCCACTTAAGCAACAAGTCAGTTCGTTAGATTGTTGCTATTCTGCAGATACTCTGTTCCACGGTACATAATGTCGTCATCAAGTGGAGGTCCCAGGGTGCAACAGGAGTTCAACCACAAAGTGGGAGACCCAAGAAATTGTTGGAGAGAGACCGTCGAGTGCTTGGGCGTGTCACAAGGCACCATCGAACATCCTCCGCTGAAACGATTGCTAAAGAGTTCCGTAGCGCCTCAGGAAGTGCTGCCAGTACAATAACCATTTGCAGGGAACTGAAGTCCTTAGATTTCCATGGCCGTGCTGCTGCCCACAAGCTGGCACATCACCAACATCAATGCGAAGCGAAGGGTAGAATGGTGTAAACGTCATTGCAACTGGACCCTGGGCGGTGGAAACAGGTCCTATGTAGTGACGAATCCTGGTACGCACTGGCATTCAGATGGTCGAGTGTGGGTTTGGCGGATGCCTGGGGAACACTTCCATCCTGCGTGTGTTGTGGTGACAGTGAAGTTTGATGGTGGATCAATCATGGTGTGGGAATCGTTTTTATGGTTTGGACTGGGCCAGCTGGTTCAGGTCAACAAAGTCATCATACATCGACATTTTAAGCAATTCCGCGTCGCCAACACTGGCAACAGTTCGGGCTTGGACCAAGTCTGTTTTAGCATGATAACGCGCCCTGCCACAAATCGAGGGCTGTGAAGGAGTGGTTTGAGGAGGCAGATGACAGTGAAGTTTGATGGTGGATCAATCATGATGTGGGAATCGTTTTTATGGTTTGGACTGGGCCAGCTGGTTCGGGTCAACAAAGTCATCATACATCGACATTTTAAGCAATTCCGCGTTGCCAACACTGTGGCAACAGTTCGGGCTCGGACCAAATCTGTTTTAGCATGATAACGCCCCCTGCCACAAATCGAGGGCTGTGAAGGAGTGGTTTGAGGAGGCAGAGGTGGAAGAGATGGACTAGCCTGCCCAGAGCCTTGATCTCAATCCCATTGAACACCTCTGGGATGAATTGGAACACCAACTTCATGCCAGGCTGCATTGCCCAACTTCGGCAGGAGAACTGTTTGCTGTTCTTTGAGAGGAGTGGAATATTCCTGAACAAACCTACCGATACTTAGTGGAAAGTCTTCCTCGAAGGGTCCAGGCTGTGATCGATGCTAGAGGAAGCCCAACATGCTATTAATTTTTGTACAATAAAGACTATCGTCCATGAGTAACGATGTCCCAATACTTTTGATCATGTATATATTATTTATCTGCATTTCTCAGTGTGATTCACAGATCCCTGGGACTGTAAGCATATTTATTTGAATTTTATGAGAGATTTCTATCTGCAGAAATCAAAAAAAGAATACAATTTGTTTTTTTTTAATGCAGAAGTTTCTATTATTATTGCTTCTTAGCACTTATTGCAAGAATATTTAGATGAGTTACAATGTAATAGCTATTTTATGTACAAGTTATTAATTTATATTTCATTGTTAATTTGAATTTTAAACATATCCTATATGTATTTCATGGGAAATTGATTAAATTGTACATCATTTCACTTGTGGTTGCAGTTGCTACATACAATTAACAAGAAATAATAATCAAATAAAACTGTATATATATGATATGATAAGAAACGTATTGTGTATGGTATATTATAAAAATTCATGTAATAGATTAAACATTCATAGATGATTATAAAATATCACAAACATGGAAGATATGTGAGAGCATCATGATGACAGTGCATCATATAAATGAATTATTGAAACCAGAGAACAAAGTAAATTTATAACATTATAAAGAAATGTAAGCATTTGTGTTAAGATTAGTAAAAAAATCTTGGAAAATGTATGTTCTTCTGTGCATTCTCTTAATTCCATTGTATAATTGTATAATTTTTATTATTTTGTCATTTTAGCTACTTAAATTGATTTTTATATTACTCTGGTTTTCAACAGTTTACATATTTTTTTCAATTATGATTCAATATTCTGTATAGATGAGCTTTATATAATCTCTATGTATATTAAATGCTTTTGATTTAATTATTAAAACACAATTCTTTCTGAATGACAATATTTAAAGAGCAATTTTTTAGCTTCTATTGTGGTTTTAACTTAAGAAAAAAGCAGCTATCCAACCAGTTCAATAATTTTTCTTATGTACAGAAAGTATAACCCTCTAATAACTTTATTATTCTGAAATGAAGTTATTTTAGGAATTATTTAATAAATAATGGTTACTGTACACTGGAGATAAATGTCATCATATTATCAATAATGAGATGATCATTAGACTTTGAAGATCAGTTCCTACATTCATATGATTCAATTTTTGAATTTCAAATTATTGCTATTAAAGAATAAGGTCATCTTTTCATTCCATCTGCTTTTGTCTATTTAACCAAATAAGTTTTTTATTAGTTTATTACAAATTTCATCTGTAATTGCCTCTTTGATTTTAATACAATTTCTTTGTGGCTGAATTAATATAATATCAAACAAGATTTGCAAGACACTTATCTAATGTTGCATTCTGATTTAACAATCAATTTCTTCAAAATTTTATGTTTTACATTGAATAATTATAAATAATAAGTTATAATACAGTAACAAATCAATTTTTTAGATATTGAAAACATTTTAAGATATATCTCAACAATTCAATTACAGTCAAACCTCTTTAAGCCGCACCTCTATAAACCACCACCCTCGTTATTTGCCTGATGAAAGCCAATAACAAATCTCCTCCTATATGTTAAAACATGAAATTCCCTCTATAAATCGCCAACCGCCACTCATTTCTGGAGGCAAAACCATTTCATTAGTAGACAAATCAGTTGTTTAAACCGCCAAAACAATCGAATGCAAGGTCAACCAACACAAACAGAAAAAACCGTTTTAAATAGAAGAATGGAGAGCCATAACCTCAACTTTGCGAAAGAAGAAGAACAGTTTAAACCGTTTTTTTGAATAATTTCTGTTAACATTTATTAGACTGTAATCTTGCACCTGTGACTATTCACATCCTGTTTTCAAAATGAGCTATTCCAAAACTTTAAACAAATTTTTACAAACTGTTTTCAAAATGAGTTATTCCAAAACTTTAAATGGATTTTTACAAAATATTTTCAAAATGAGCTATTCCAAAACTTTAAACGGATTTTTACAAACTTTTCAAAATGAGCTATTCCAAAACTTTAAACGGAATTTTACAAAATAATAATCATTTTAAAATAGGAGAAGACTGGAGAGCCATAACCTCGACTTTGCAGAATTATTCCAAAACTTTAAACGGATTTTTACAAAATAACCGTTTAAAATAAAGACTTGAGAACCATAACCTCGACTTTGCAGAAGAAGAAGAACAGTTTAAACCGGTTTTCAAAATGAGCTGTTCCAAAACTTTAAACGGATTTTTACAAAATAACCGTTTAAAATAGGATATGACTAGAGAGCCATAACCTCGACTTTGCTGAAGAAGAACATTTTTAATCTTTTTTTATAAATCAACTGTTGTGAATATCGTTGCTGTATCTTACTCGCTGGAGAGCCATAAAGTGAATATTGTTGCTGTTTCTTACTCGGAAAAATATCAAAAACGACATTAGATCCTTAACTTTGCGGAAGAAGAAGAACAATTTAAACCGTTTTTTATAAATCAACCTTTGCGGAAGAAGAACAGTTTAAACTGTTTTTTTATAAATCAACTGTTGTGAGTCGGAAAAAGAAGAACAGTTTAAACCGTTTTTTATAAATCAACTGTTGTGAATATCAGTTTAAACCGTTTTTTTTATAAATCAACTGTTGTGAGTATCGTTTTTCTTACTCGGAAAAATGTCAAAAACGACATTAGATGTTCACGAAAGTTTAAACCGTTTTTTATAAATCAACTGTTGTGAGTATCGTTGCTGGTTTAAACCGTTTTTTATAAATCAACTGTTGTGAATATCGTTGCTGTTTCATACTCGGAAAAATGTCAAAACGACATTAGATGTTCACGAAGAGATTTTAATTTGTGAATATAAAAATAAAAAATCCTTCTGCTACTCAGCAATTTATTTCTGATCACCTTTAATTAGAAAATCCTGCTACTCAGCAATTTATTTCTGATCACCTTTAATTAAATGTAATTTGTGAATATAAAAAGAAAATTCCTTCTGCTACTCAGCAATTTATTTCTGATCACCTTTAATTAAATGAAAATAATGTCCATCTAGTCTATACATGTTTTCTCACATGTTACCATTAACCCTCCATAATTCTAGTCCCTACACATG
Organism: Olivierus martensii; assembly: GCA_000484575.1. Lineage (NCBI taxonomy): Eukaryota > Metazoa > Arthropoda > Arachnida > Scorpiones > Buthidae > Olivierus > Olivierus martensii. The sequence goes on from AYEL01075432.1 coordinate 34,241, forward strand.
TTTTGTTTTTAATTAAATGAAACAATGTCATTCTAGTCTATACATGTTTTCTCAAAGTGTTACCATAAGCCGCCATAAATCGCCACCCTCCTCCTTTATCGCCAGAGAGGACCTTCGAAGCAATGGTGGCAACTTAAAGAGGTTTGACTGTATGTCTAAATATAGTTAGAACTATTGCAATTTCTGTAATGACCAAAATTGTTTTACTAGATAGACACATATCAATACATATTCTAGTCTATAAATCGCCACCCTCCTTTATCGCCAGAGAGGACCTTCGAACCAATGGCAGCTTAAAGAGGTTTGACTGTATGTCTAAATATAGTTAGAACTATTGTAATTTCTGTAATGACCAAAATTGTTTTACTAGATAGACACATATCAATACATATTCTAGAATTTTTGTTGCTATATTTTATTTAATCTATAGTTTTGCATTGAATTTTATAACGTATCAGTTGATTTTATGGACAAATACAAATTGCTTCACCACTTAGTCATACATTTATTTTTATTTTCTTGATAACAGGCTTTGGATTTATGGAATATTATAAATGTAATGGGAAATTATAATTTGTCATCTTTGTTTTATTATTAAAGAGTTATACATGTAATTTTAAGATTTATAATTAGTCAAATCAATTCAGTAATAATACTAAGATAATATTATTATACTATTTTAGTTTTCATTTTCAGTAAAAAAAAAACATCTAATAGATGTCTGCTAAGTAATTATTTGGTATTATTTATTTTTGCATTGTTGATTTTGTTTTATAGTTCTATATACCTCACAAAATAATATTTTTATTGATATTTTAAAGTATTTCAAAAGAAATGTACACTCTATTTGTCAAATTTTTTAATATATCAGACTGTAGAATGCGTTTAGTGATATATTATTAAATAATAAGTAATTTGTGAATGTACATAGGAAATGAGCAATAAATTGAAAAAAATAGTTATTCATTATAGCAATATCATTATAACATTATAGCAATAAATTGAAAAAAATACTTATTCATTATAGCTCTTTATATCGTCATCTCCTTATAAGATCACTCTGCATATATGGTCACTTTTGAAAAGTACCTGCTGACTTAATAGGAATTCTGTATATTTTGTTACTGCCTATATAGTCAAATATACAACCCTTATAAGATCACTCTGCATATATGGTCACTTTTGAAAAGTACCTTCTGACTTAATAGGAATTCTGTATATTTTGTTACTGCCTATATAGTCAAATATACAGTATAATCACTTATATAGTCACTTTGAGTTCATGGCAAAGAAATTTTGACAGCCATCTTTTCAAGTAATTTCAAAACTCTTTTCAATTCTCTAATGCAAAATGTTGCCTACTCTTTCAGATATGTACCTAACACTTGCCACAACACTTAGAGAAACACTTGTCTGCCATTTAAAATATTGCAGATTCAGTTTAGTGAAAATTATGATTTTGTACGTTTTTTTATTTAATAAATTTAAGATTGATATACATTTTTGATTTAATAAATTCATATAAACAAACATGACTGCTTTTCAAAACTTGAAGTTGTGTTTAGAGTTTTCACATTATCATTCTTGCATACGATGCATGCGTTACATTTCTTGCTCCCAACCTCCTTGCTTGGTCCTATGAATGGCACAGGATTGCATGTTGTCAGATCTGGTTATTTTTGATGTTTTTTTTATTAAAAAAATATTATATAGTTTAAAATTGTTGGATGCATGCGTTACATTTCTTGTTCCCAACCTCCTTGCTTGGTCCTATGAATGGCACAGGATTGCATGTTGCCAGATCTGGTTATTTTTGATGTTTTTTTTATTAAAAAAATATTATATAGTTTAAAATTGCTGATATAGAGATTTAGTGACTTTATAATTCCTTTTAGTGAAAAAAAATTTAAATTATTATTTTTGATATAATAATTTTACTACAGTTGCTCTAATACTTTGTGATTTTCCATGAACTGGATTTGGCAACATGATTATAAGTGTAAATCATTTCACTTCACATTATGCTTAATTGATTACATAATATACAATATAAAATTCATTGTGTGTCCATAATCCATTACAGTGCTTTGTATTATTATTAATGTTATCTATGACTCCTATCTGTATATGATGTAAAATCTCAGATATCAGCAAACTGACCTGATAATATTAGAAATAGATATTTTAGTTACATATTAATAAAAATTCTAAAAATAACTGTCAAAAATTAAAAATTATTTTGAAAAAGGCTATTTGAAATAGAAACCACAAAGCACCCATGACATAAGTCTTTCAAAGTTAAGTTGATTGACATGCAAATATGAGATAAATAATGAAAATATTTAATTTATGAAGTTAAGCTTTTAATTTGAATAGTGTTTATTCTTATTTAAGTATTTTAATTAAAAGAAATAAAATATTTAAATTTAATAATTAAAAGACTGTATTTTCTGCTTAACATAAATGTGATGAAACTATTTTTGAGGATCTTCGTGATCTTTTCATGTTTTTATAAATTTCTGAACTCAAATAAAATAATTAGATTATTTCTAAATCATTCACTTACATAATTTTAGAATGTACAATAATGATTTTTAAATATAAGTTAACAAAGATCTTCTAAAAGGCTAAAAATTTCCTATTCTTTAAATAAAGCTTTAACCTGTGAACTGCTCTATAATAAAATATTTAAATATTCCTTGAAAACATAGAATTCCACTATCAAAATATTGAGATAGAAATGTGTAAAAAAAAATCTGATTTAACACATTCTTAAATTTTAATCTATTGGGTCATTCATGTTTCATTACAAAGATTGTAAAACTTAAATTTTCATAAAAACAAAAAAAAATGAACAGTATTCTAGATAATCAATAAATAGAATTGTTTAGTTCTTTACAAATTATTTTTGTACAGTTGATTGATAAGTTATTTAATAAATACAATAATTATTAAATAACTTGTTATCCAAGAATTATATAAATTTTTGTTTAAATATAATGGAGTTTGAAAATTTAAGAATTTTAGTGTAACGAAAATAAATACAAAATATAGAGTAAATTTTTGTCAAATAGTGGATTAAAATAAATTCTAAAAATAATTAATTTCCACTAAATCAAATCATCTATATCAATGGTTCTCTATCTCTTTTTTTTCCAGACCACATACATTTAAAATTTGCTACATTAAGCAGGCTGCAAGATGCTATATCAGCAGTTGGCAACCAGTTGGTCACGTGAAAAAAGTCTTGACTTCTAAAAAAACTCGCCTACAAAAACCCAACTTCTCAATTCCTGAATGCATATTTTTACTGTTTTTCCAAACTGACCTATGACCTGTAGTTTTATGAGTGCAACAGAAAGGACCTAGCAGATTAGGAAAATCCTTTTTCTAGATTTAAAAAAAAAATTGTTTAATATCAGAATTATTTATTTGAATGTGGGAGAAGAATTCCACACTTTCATTAAATTCATGATTGTGCATTCCAGGCTGCATGTTGAGAATGGCTGATCTATATCAATTGATATGGCAAAGATAAGGATTTTATGTTCTTACTCATCATTAGTTAAAAACAAGCTTATATCGATAATTACTTTTAATAAATGTTAATTTACAGGTTTTGTTAATGCGAGAATTCTGTAAAATGGTTTTTATAACTAGTGAAATATATATATAAAAAAAAACATAATGCAAAAATTATGAATTTTTAAAATAAATTTCCTCTTTATATATTTAACAAAATTACTTTCAAATCTAGAATGGTTTAAATTTTCTTTTAGTTTTCATTAATTCAATTTTTCTTTTATCTTCTTCAAATTTCTTTCTCAATTGTTCAATATGCTTCATTTTTGATTCACGAATTTGAAATGTGTAAAAGTTAAGTAAATTTTTCTTCGAACGTTTCTTTTTTTCCTTGGCAGTTATTTTCTGTTCATTAGCTTCAGTCCTTCGCACCACTGGCTTTTTACTATGTTTTGTCACAGTTATCCACCCTTCATCATCTGCCACCCCTTCCATTTCAACGGCTGCTTTCTTCTCTGCTTCAACTTTATCATCATATTCTTTCATAAATGTATCTATTTCATTTTGTAATTCTTCAACATTCGGAATATTTTTATTATATTCATTACGCCATTTCTCAATTCCAACTACTAAATGCTGACCAGACTGCGATATATTAATAGGAGATGTTACTTTTTTATTGAGTGCTTTAATTAAGCCAGAGCTATTCTTAAATACAATATAAGCAACACAAAATCCTTTTATAGGTTTCACATTTGGAAAATATTTCGATTTAGACTCTTCAACAATTCCAACAGTTGGTTTTTGATGAATGTAAACGTTTTCTATTGCACCACAATTTGAAAAGATAGTTTTCAAACTTTGGGTATCAAAAAATGGAGGTATGTTAACAACAAACAATGTTCGATCTGATGGTTTTGCTTCTAGCTTTTCTCTTACACGATGTTGTTTATAAAATAAATAATGAATAGATGGACTTGCTTCCGTCAATTTTACAGGTATGACTTCGAATTCACACACATTACCACCATGCTTACCACCAGTGACCGCCATTTTTTATATATATATTAGTGGTTGCCAATTCCAAGTGATTAATATATAAAATAAAAATATTGTTTTAGTTAAAAGCATATAACTTAAAATACAAAAATTTAGAAAAATATTTATATACACTTGCAGCAAGCTAATAAATTGGTAATAAATTTTTTGTTTGCTATTTTACAAACATTTAAATTGGGCAGGATCATTTAAAGCTATGTTTAGATGGTGCGGTGTTATTTTTCATGCAACAAGACGCGCGCGAGAAGGCATGCAAAGACATGCCTCAAAATCTGTCTACTAGGCGCAAGAAGGCGCATGTGTTCCCCATCCTAGTTGGGTTACACGTGCAACTAGTCTCGCAACATCTTGTTGTTTTAATTAATTTTAACTTTATCGCAAATTTTTCTGCGCTTTATGGATTGAAGTGTGAAGAAATTACTTCAATGTATTGAAGAAGTTAAATTTATCGTCATCAAGTCATTCTAGTAAATTTTTTTGAAAAGACTGAAACTATCTAACCTGACTTGATTCAAAATACTGATGTTATTAGTACTTCGATCAAAGCACTAATTAACAGTATCGATCAAAACACTTTCTTTTTCCTTCTGTCATTTGAAATGATAACAGTAGCTGCTGCTAAAGCGGCAACGTACAACTCTTTTCGTGTCGGTATTATCTGCAATTTGTCCTCCACGTGTGAACACGAAGGAGCAAGTTGCATGCCTCATGCGGCTGTTGCACATTGAGGCATGCGTCATTCTGCATACAACGTTGCATGCAGAGAGGTATCGTCTAAACGTAGCTTGTCTAACAATTTTTTGCCAACAGATGACGCCATTTTCCATTCTACAAGCCGAGGATCTTTGCTAAAATCATACTAAATGACGGGGCGGAACAAGCCATTCCACAGGCTGCCCACCCCCGCGGAGGGGTCGCCGTATTGTGGAGGATGGGGACCGACAGGTCGCGTCCGGACCCCATGATAAACATTTTCAAGCGGTGGGATCCGAGGCTCAAACCTGGGTCCTCCAAAGTGGATAGCCAAAGCATTTCCACGCGGCCAATCCATCCGACTTTCAGCTCTTTTATGAGTTGTCTATAGTCCTTGGTATACCCATGATCACCAAACTATTGAAGATAGGTATTGACTTGTCAAGCTTCTGCGACCGGATGGCCGAGTGGTAACGCATTGGCGTGTCATGCAGGAGGACCGGGTTTGGTCGGCCGGATTGGCCGCGTGGAAACGCTTCGGCTTTCCACTCTGGAGGATCCGGGTTCAATTCTCGGATCCCACCCCTTGAAAGTATTTATCATGAGGTTCGGGCCCGGCCCGTCGATCCCCGTCCTCCACAATCCGGCTGACCCCTCCGCAGGGGTGGGCAGTCTGTGGAAATGCTTGTTTCGCCCCGTCACTTAGTATTCGCCCTGAATGGAAAGTGGCGCCATCTGTTAACAAAAAAAAGGACCGGGTTTGGGTTTTAGCGTCCTGAGTCCGACATCTTCTAAAAGGTTTTTTCGGTGTTCTGGGCCAGGCTTGACGATACCCGTCCTTCATCTGGCCCTCCTCCACTCGTATAGGTGCATTCCGTGATTGGAACTGGCCCCGCCCCTTAGTAATCTCCCTGATTGGAAAGGGGCGTAAAAATGCGAAAAAATTGGTCAGGCTTGCGTCAGCTTAAAATCAGATCCGTCAAGCATATTTTAATTTCAAATTTTAACAACTCAGACAAATTTCATGTCCTCATCACTGAAACGAAGCATCTGAAAAACATCTCTAGAATCAGCTTCCAATCAAGTTTGCCGCCATAATATTGGAATCGATTTTTGGCATTTGGGCCTTGAATATCAGTGAAGAAAAAAGAGAAACTTTCTTCCAGATGCACTTCATTGTTTTGTCAGCAATTTTATCCATATCTGTTACAGGCTGCCTGCATCTTCTTGTTTTATGTTGCTTTTCTATCAGAAGTAACTAAATGGTTTTATTACAGATATTCATATCTGTAGTTAAAATCATATCTGTAATAAAGTCAACTATGAGATGAAGAATAGGATTCAATAAATTAGGCTCAGATGATCTTGGAAAATTCTGGAAAGATATGAACTAGAATTGATTCCAAATCCTCCAGAATAAAGTGTAATACACTTCCATTTAGCTGACTCATTTTTCACTATAAATTGATGGATACAGTTTTATCTTTTCAACCTGAGGCTCCCATATCAAATCTGTATTCCTAAATTGATGGACTGAATTAGGTGTTGTTTGGAGACAAAACACATGTATGTGAGATGTAGATTATTTTCAACTTAGATACCAATATATTGATGACATAAGAGCAACATAACAATGTACAGATGAATTTTTCTACTTTAATAAATCTGGTCTGGAAAAATGAGGCAAAAGTACAGAACAATATACCGGTAATAACTTGAGACGTAGGTTGGAGGATTTGTATTATGACTGTGTGATTAATTGATGTATTATGATGTGTAAATATTGTCTTAATTATTCTATACATTATTATTACATTTTTTGAGAGATGGAAATATGGATGTGACTAGATGATACACTCAATGTAGCATCAATTACCAGATGATACTTCGCACAAATGCAATATCAATTACTAACCAGTAAGTAAAAAATTACTGCTGCAGAACATTGATTAATGTTTCCCATTTTTCAACAATCCTGAAATTATGTTGGTAATATTATATATAGATTATTTTATTCTTAGATATAATTTAAACTGTTTTTTCAGATTTTTGTCCTGTTATTAGTAGCTTATCATTCTCATTTATCAAATAAAATTGAATTTTCAATATGGGTGACCTCATTCTTATATCCTAATTGAGTCCTAAATTGCAACTGTTATTTGAAATCTTATTTCCTATAAGTACAATGTTAAAAATAATAATTCTGTTTCTGATAATTATTTTTATATTCTAAAAATAGCAAAAATAAATATGAAAATAAAAGAAAACTAAATAAAACCCTAATATATCATTTTACAAACATTATCTAAAAATAACTATTCAACATAAAAGAACAGAAAATATATTTGAAAATTAAATATAAAAATCTAAGTCCCACACTTAGATTTTTCAGAATGTTGTCTAAGCCTGATACATTGAATCCGTCAGTCAACGTTCAATTGACCCAATCATATGCTAGCTTGCCTACGGCAAGTTATGAAGTAACTACTATCAGAAATATCTCTTGTGAGATTCATTAGCACAGTATAACTAAATCCTAATCTAAATATAAAAATAGAACATAAAATAAATCAAAAATAATTGCAAATGAGGAATTATGGTTTACTTCAAAGCATCGTAGACTGATGAATTTGACTAATGCTATTTTCCTGGTTTTGGTAATAAGTGGATTCTATGCTGTGGCATCATATTTGTAAGCTGTAGATATACATTTAGGATTTTAAAAATTGTAAATAAAAAATAATTTAATATTAAATATTGATCTAAATTACAAAGGTCATTATTTAAACATATGAAAATAATTGTTAAATGCAAAGATGGTAAATAGGGAGTCTTACAATAGATGGAAAATTGAATTTGTTTTCAATTTGATCTTAATGTTATGAGGCAACTAAAGGGTTCTTTCTTCTAGTTATCTATCATACTTTTTTTGATATGAAAGCAAATACATTTATCAATATAAAGCTTACTGTTCTTTTCAAAATAATTCAGTGGAGTGCCTATAAATGTGTTATACACTTTCAATTTTCATTTGGTAAATCTGTTTTCAAGTTATAGCAAAGAGACAAACTAAGCACTATGCAGAAATAGATCTTTATTTCAGTAAAGAGACAAACTAAGCACTATGCAGAAATAAACCTTTATTTCAGAAAAAACGCTTTCAACCTTTCTCTTTGCTATTATTAGTTGCAGAATGTATACGGCTTTAGTGTTTTCAAGTTGTTATAAAACTTCTTAAAGGTTTATTTCCATTGAAGATTTTGATGATTATCCAATTCAAATGTTAGCTGAGCTTGGTCAATAAATAAATATTTTTTGTGAATTAACAAAATAATTCTCTCTCATAATTTAATTAAAATTATATAACTATAATATATAGAGCATAAAGGCAGCCCCAAAGAAAGGTTGAAATGTTAGTCAATAAAATGTTTTAACTTCTACAATCTTGAACTATTTTTTAGTTACTAATTTACAATTGTACAAAAGCAGAATGAAATGTTAATATATTTCATTTACCAGATTATTTCGAGTAGGATTACTTCTATTATTAAGACTACACTGTATTATAAAGTTATAATAATTTAAGAAATAATATATATTAGCTGTCTTGAAATATTTATAAAAATAATGTTTTTACTGCAGTTGAAAATTTACTACTACTTGTAGAATGTCAAGATAACAATCATCTACATGTGTTCAAAATAAAAGAAAATTCTTTTATAAATATTGAAAACAGAAATTTAAATCCAGTTTATAGAAACTGATTTTTATAAGAAACAATTTTAAGATATATGACAATATTTTTGAAATCATTGCTGGAGTGCTATACAATATAATACAAATATATAATATAGCACTTTTAGGCCAGAAATTCTCATGTTATTAGACCAATGTTGCCTATTTCTTATATTCTGTTCTCAAAAATAATAGTCAAATATACAAGATCAAAAAGAAGTAGAGGAATATTATATATTAACAATCTACATTCTTTATAATATAGGAAATATAAAGCCTTCAAGCAAATTTATAAAAGTATAAATTTAAATGTTTTGTGATAACTATTATAAACTTAAATTCTCAAGTAAACATAAGCAATGAAAACCTTAATACTTTATCTATGAACTAAAAATAATTCAACAACAATTTTACAATTAATTTACTAAATAGATTATACATTTCAATCTTAGCAAATAATTTGAGTATCATTCAAATTACCCGAGTATACATTACAACAAGCTGAATCTAACAGCAAAGAACATTATTTAAACAATTTAAATAACTAAAATATTCATATACACACTATCTCTTACAATATAGTATTATCTAAAAAATTATGTATAATAAATTGTATTTTGTAGCAAAATTATTTTTTAATTTTTCATGGCAATATGAATAATAATTTATTTAAATTAGTTCAGATTACATTGTACAATAATCTGTCTTAAAAATCTGTGCAAGTATTTTGAATTTTAAGAAAAATAAGCAATTTAATGAAAAGTACATATAATTAAAGCTGATATTAATTTTAATTGAATAAAAACATTAAAGAAAATTTTTTAATTCTACATTTTAAAGAAAAATATTTTCTCATTTTCAAAATACAAAGTTAGTTTGAAAAATAAACTATTTTCAGATATTCTAATAATATGTCATATTAGAAGGCCACTAGATATCAAAATCCTTTTTTTTAATAAGAAAATGATTATAAATAGTTCACAAAATATAAAAATTAACCAAATTTATTTACTGTGATTTAAAATATGCAGATGATATATAAATTATAAATAGGATGAAAAAGTGTTTTTTTAATGAATAAAAATTGTAAATTTAAAAACTAAAATTACATTAATTTAGAGTTTTATTTTTGCTATAATTTAGTATTGTCCATTATATTTTAAATTAATAACTCTTAAAAATATTTTTATTTCAAATCCAATTAAAACTAAATTTAATTTTTAATTTATAAAAAAAAATATTTAGAATTTTATTGAAACTACAAAAATCATTTGCTGCTTTTAAAATTTTGCATAACAACATCTCAATTCAATTGTATATTATTTTAGAGAAATGAAATTTCTCATAATTAATTTTTTTTGTAATCAAAACTGAAACAAAGTTTCAAAATATAATGATGATGATTAATTAAAACTGAAGTTATTTGAATTTTCCACATTAACAATACTTGGATCATATGGAGTTCCTTTAAATGGTGATCCTTCTTTATCCCAAGCATCTTTAAGAATTTCTTGAACTTTCTGTTGATTTGATGTTGGTTTCCCTAAAATCTTTTGATGCTGATTATACATTAATTCATCGATTTTTGCTTGAGCTTCTTGATCCAATTCTTCAAAAGGTTGACTATTATCAATTTTCTGTACATCAATTGTAGGTTCACCTTCTAACAAAGCTTCCCACCATCTTTCTTGTATTTTTTCTAGATTAATAAATATATATTTACCTTTGTCTAATGTCCATATTGACTTTTCAATATTGATTTTAAATTTTAATGTTCCATCTATTAAAGTTTCCCAGTTATTATCTTTACAGATGCTTACTTTTAACTTACTGGAACTGAGATCTACTTTTACTTGTTTTCCAGATTTGATAGTTTCTGGTACAGTTATCTTAACATCAACCTCTCTTAAATTCTGAGACCATGAATAATTATCTCTTATTGCACCATTATAGCTTTCTGGGAGATTTTGAAAATTTGTTTGTGTTAAATCCTTAATCGGTTCAGAAGTCTGAGAATTTTTAGGTTGTATTTCTTGTTTTGATTCAGGAATCACTTTTATTGTTTCTTTCGTTTTTTGAATTTTTTGCACATTTTCTTTCATCTTTCGTTGATATGCTTCTTCACTCTTCATAGCTAGCTGATGATATTTCTCAAACACGGTTAACACTAATTTCTTAGGTACACCAGGAGGAAATCCAATTTTCTCCGTATTGCTATGTTGGATTTTGTAAAAATCAGTTCTTCTGAATAAAAATCCAAATATCACATCCAGAAATCTCATAATTTCTCCTTCACAATGAAGAATTCCCATTAGAGCATCTTCGTATTTTAAATGATCTTGATTCATTTTCGTTCTATAATACAAATTACTTTTCGAATCCTGTGTGAAATATAAGACAACTGCTCTACTGCAAACCAGAAGTTTTTAGATTTATATTTATACTTAAATAAAAGGCTGTTCAAAATGCTTCAATTATAATCACCAAAATTACTTAACGTAAAAAATCCTTTGCACAGAGATGATTTATTTACTTTTGGAACGGGAAGTTAACGTAACGAGCCCTCTGCTGGAATGATTTAAATAAATGATTTTAATTTCGAAAGTATAAATGATTAATAATACAATATTCAAAAATATAAAATATATTTTAATTAAAACTGATATTTAGTATTTCTTAAATATTAATCTTATTGAGATCAGTGAATAAAAAAACAAATTCGAAATCATTTATTGTATCGATCGTGTTTTCATAAATTGTCTCTTAAATATTAATCTTATTGAGATTAGTGAATAAAAAAACAAATTCGAAATCATTTATTGTATCGATCGTGTTTTCATAAATTGTATAAAAAATTTTAATGTCCGAAAAATAAAAATCCATAGAATAAGAAATATATAAAAAATTTATAAAATAACATCCATATTTTAAAATTTTTGCATCTAACTTATATTTTAATGCAAGTTACTTGTTATTTATTACTCACATCAAGGTCGGATTAACCCACTTTGGGGCCCTAGACATTTTCTTCTTACCGGGCCCCCTCCCTCTCCCACAAGAAATAGACCACACAAAAAATATAAAACAATAAATAAAACAAAACTAAATAATGTGAGAAACTAAAACAAATCCTAAATGTTTATTAATAAAAAATATTTAATATACAACAATAAATTTTAGTTTTTCTAGTAAAGTTTGAACAGTTTGTTTATAAATTAAAAAAAAAAATGAAATTTATTTTATTAAATATCTAACAAAAGTAAGTACAGTCAAACCTCTTTAAGCCGCCCCTCTATAAACCGCCACCCTCGTTAATTGCCTGATGAAAGCCAATAACAAATCTCCTCCTATATGTTAAAACATGAAATTCCCTCTATAAACCGCCACCTCACTAATCGCCAAACACCACTCATTTCTGGAGGCAAAACCATTTCATTAGTAGACAAATCAGT